>NIUQ01002372.1:0-22824 GCA_002796945.1 Plectus sambesii
CACTCCAACCGCAGCATCCCAGTTTGTGAACATTGCAATAAATGAAGGAACAAGTTCTAAGACTATCTTATAGAGACTCATACAGCCAACAAAACTGTTGACTATAAAACTAGGTACATTTTTTATGTGCAGCATTTTCTCCATTTCGAAAGGAAATAGCCCACTGAAGCGAAGAATGGTAAAAGTAATCTTCAAATTGCGCAGGAAAGGTGGCGGTTTTATTATTTCTATGGAGCTACCACTTTGACCGTATAGTTGTTCTCGCGTTGGCGGACGTTGAGCGAGAAAGGAGGACGAATAGACCATATTGCCCAGTTTTTCAGCTCACTTAATCTGATGTTTGTCTATAAGATTTCATTATGCACTATTGTGCAAGCATAGCAGAACGTCTGGATAAGGCAGCGCTTTTCTTCAGCTTTTACACATTGTAAACATTTCCACTTCCATAAGGGTATTTCTTAATTCAAAAAGGACGTGTTTCAAATCAAAACATTTTCTAGGTTTAATCAATATGAAAACGTCCTGTTTGAATTCGAAAGTGTCTAACTTGATTTAGAAAATGTCCTTATTTAAGGGAAAATAATGTGAAGTAGCCACGTTCGCCGGGCTCATATTCTGATGCAAAAAATTTATGTCCAGTTTAGAAATTCTCAACAATCTAATTCTCTCTTTTAAAACGGCCCATTCTGAACCGAGCCGTTCTGCGTCAAAACTTATGCGTTTTTCATCCAAGTGTATCAATTTATGACCGAGAAAAAATTCCACCGTTCAAGGAGTAACCTAACCGCTTATATTGTTTCTCTATCAAATTTAAACCAGGCAGTTATACCCAGTTGAGGAAGGAAGATGCCGCCCGTCCTGATGCTCATGGTAAAGAGTTCGTTTGTTTGACATGTGCGTTGGTTTATTACGTGCACGATGAAATTTTGCTTTTCGGCTGGCCCTATCATTATTATCAAGATAAATGTTTCAGGTCTTCGCTCTTCAGCTTATTGCCACAACGCATCCTACATTCGGAACCTTTATGAAACCTGACAGCAGTCTGGAATCATGGAACTGTGACTCTAACTAGCATTTTACGGTAAAACTTGAAATAAAAAAGGTACGGTACCCATTCTATGAAGAATTCAGTCAGGTTAAGTTAAGGTGGAATAGTTTTAAGATATTTTGCTTATAGAAATTTTTAGGCCATCAGTAAACGCTTAATGAAAATACTTGCTTACCAAGGTTTATGAAAAGAGTCGTTTTTTCGAGCGTGCCAACACTGAGTTGAACAATGACGGAACCCTTTTGCCCTTCGCACTCCAACCCGTACTGGCATCAAGCAAAAAGGGCGAGTGAATAAGTCCCGCCCTGGAGCGACGCGACGAAACAATTTAGGTAATTACCGCTGCAACATTTGCTTAATGGTCATGAGCTTTTGAGGGTATTCATACTTCATTTTATTAGCTCTGTCCCAATGGTGTTCAGCTTCGAGTACATTAGTTAAATTAGTGGCCGTTTATCGTATGAGTGGCGACTACAAAAAACCTTTGAAGCAATTGCTGTAAATTGTATTTTGTAGCACATGAAGTGTGTTATGGCAAGCAATGTTTGAATTTTGATCAACGAGCAGATCAACTATGAGAACACTTTCAAAACACAGAGATCACCAAATCAGCACGGGTCAAAAAATTTAATGCCCTAAATTGCAAGTCGAGCGTTCAGTACTTTCTGCCTTTATACTTCTCTACAGCTACGGCGGATGTGCCCTTACGCCTGAGTTATACCTCAAGACAGTAGAAAAGCAGACTGCTTTTCACTGAGTCAAATACATCGCCTGACGGAACAGAGCTCGCCTAATTAGCAGTCAATTATTTCTTAGTTAGAAAACAGTTCCATCTTAAGGCTAAAACCGTATGATTATGCACACAATTAATCTTGTCAAGTGTAATTTTCTCTAATATTGCATCGGTAATAGCCATATGCATAATGACATGGTGATTTATGCGCTCGAATGGCTTTCTTTCTCTTTGCATTCAACGAATATTCTCGCGCAGAGTTCGCAACATTCTTACCTAACATGACCATCATGAATTCAGTTTCCTCCATACTTGGCTTGATTTCCATCGACAGCACTCAAATATGGCATCCAGACACAAATTTTACAACAACTTTTCTTTATCAACAGGTATATGCAACTTGCATAGTTGGCGTACCTTTGAATCTACTCGTAATGTATTTATCGTTTGTTAATAAATCGGTTGAAAGTAACTGCAAATATTTGTTGGGCAATCTTGCTCTGTGCAACATCCTTCTGCTCGGTGGTCTTTTGACTTCGAATCTCGTGCATGTGTATATGATTGAAAATAATCTCATTTACAAACCTTTTTCGTGTACACTCTACCGCATTTGGATGGAAACGTTTGGCATTTGTTACATGAACGCTTTACCACTGGTTTCAATCAATCGATACATTGTCTTTGTCAAGAAAAATGAACTTTTCTTCACTAATCGAGTTACTCTGTGTCTATGTCTCTTTGTTTATTGGCCATTGCTATACCCCTTATTAGCGTTTTCATATCCAAAATATCTTGTAAGAGACATGTTTTGCGGCTACATGTACTGGTTTCCATTCATTCGGGAAGTTTTGCTCATTCCTGTTGGAGTACTTTCACTTGTTTCTGTTGTCTGCATTATAAAAGTGTACCTGTTTCTAAGGAAGCACATGGGAACCGTTAGCGTTGCTCTGGAGAAGTCAGTTTTAAGGGATGAAAAAAGTTTGTTAATTGCAATAGCCATTCAAGGAATCTTGCCTATATTTAGCTGTTTGCCTACTGTAGTTGTGGTTGTGATGGGCGCTTTATTTAATAATTGGGAGGATATGACTCATCCGTGGCACATATTTGGATATACGCTCAATATGCCATATCTCGTATTTTCAATGGGACTTTTTCAGTTCAATCCAATAATTGATGCTTTACTGACTTTATTTTGCGTGCGTCAATACCGGAGAATTATAGTGGATTGGTTAAGAGAATTTTTCGGAAAATGGAAGGCGAAACTCTTTCATTTTTGGTGCTGCGGGGAGAGCAATAATGATGTTCACCCACTCATTGAAGAATCGCAAGAATTGAACTTTCAACCCAGAAAAGAACCAATTAATCGGGTGGAAATGAAAAAAAGTACCACTCGTATTCAGTCTGTATCCCAGTCATCGCTATAGACGCTTTTAGTTAACTTTTGATCGCTGATGCTATGCTGACATGTCATGTTTATTGAAATATACAGTATTCCCACAATGACACAAAAATAGCGCACCAAAAGAGAATATCGCGTTTACTGAGCGTCTTCAGCCTTTCACGCATGAGTATACGAAATTTGTCAGCATTTGAGTCTGATGGTCTAAAAGTGGATATTGCGAGGCGCCTTTTAATTTTTGATGTTCAATTATTCCGTCTATGAGGGAATATTCTGCATTATGAACCTGGGCCCTATTTCACGAAAGCTCAGAATCGGAAATGTGTAATAATTTGGCTGAGTAGCGCACATCAGCCGTATAGCATCTGGTGTCAGCAGTATGAACCTCAGCCGACTTAGCACAGATTTCCGATTCTGAGCTTTAGTGAAATAGGGCCCAGGAGGAGGGGGTGATGGAAGTTGAACATGTTCAAGCATAACTAACCGGTTGACGTTGTTATGAGTTTAGCGGCGTCGTTGAAATACTTATTTTGTGATTCAATAAATAGAAATTTTTGGCTAAGACAAATTTTCTGGAACACTCATATTTGCTCTCACTCTGCTTCAGCCTAATGTGCATATTTTTGAGTAATACCTTTAAAGTATCTTTTGCCGTTTTACTTCTGTGCCAATCGAGAAGCATCCTACGATCATACAGAAACAAGTAGGATAAGCTTATTAAACTGATGCTGGGATTCTTCAAAGGGCGTTTCTTAAGGTCGGCAGATGCCGGGGTTGAATGGTACCAGAAAAAAGCCGAGCAGCACAGGTCAAATTGCTTTAAAAATTACCTGCTATCCACTTCTAAAAAAACACAGAATATGCGCAGGCTCTTACATTCCTCGCACATATCGACAGCCAAATACACACTGGATTCATTGTATTTTTGTATTGGTAATACTAGAAAAGTATACTTGTTGTTTAACTTCTGCTAAGAATGTGATACTATTATTGTTGTCTGTGTTACGTATGAACTATTTCAAGTTTAGAGTAAAAATAATTTTGCAGGGTCGTGTTCAAAGTTTCCTATCGAGTACGAGCAAGTTAAGAAGTAAGAGAAATTTTCGGCAGTTAAAGCAAATAAAAGTCACTTCACTGAGCAAATTTTTATAATCTTTGTGTTAAAAAATTGCCCGCTTACGAAGTGGGATATCTTTACTCCCTATTCGGGCTGCCGTATTCTGCAAGCGCAACTGCGTGCAAGCTGCTTGTGAAAAATTCTTTTCTTTAATAAAAAATTTCATATCCCCAGAACGCCGTAGACCAGATGCTACAACCCTTCGCCATACGCCTTAATGTCTTAGTTCGACACTGACCTTAAACTGCTCCTCATCACCCAACTTGACGTGTGATATTTGATTTCATAATCATAAAACTCAAATAACTGAACTCCATCTGTCTTTTTTCATGCATCTGGTCTGAATACATGTCAACGTCATCCTCAACTGGACACAGAAATAATGTCACAGATCACCATTAAAAGCAGCTTTGCAATGACACTGTCAGTGTCCTTATATATAATATACACAACCATTAGAGATTTCAAGACTAAATCTGCGACTAAGTAACTGGAATCGGAATAAACGGAACTCTTGCATTGGGAAGTGGTAAACCTCAACCCTCGAACCAAGCGTGAACACGATATTTTTGAAACCTGAAGCCAACGTTATTATTAAACGCGAACAAGTCACGACTGACTCAACAAAACATTGCATTTCTCTTTTGCCACAACTATAATGCCTCATATGTATGCGATGAATAATTCAATGTTGTGCGTCAGTGAAAGTGACGCTGACAGTGAGGCGAAACGCTCTGTGAAGTTCCCCGTACTTTACGACAACTCCGCTAATCCTTCGCTGTCTCGATCGGATGAAATGATGAAAATCAGAGGCAATCCTCATCGCGTCTGTATATTATTATTTGACGAATTCAATTACGTGTGACGCGCTTGCATAGAGCCGACAGCATGTGTCACTTTCGCCTACATTGACGCTGGTGGATCGCGGACTCATTCGGTATGATACAACTTTTGTCTCTGCTCTGCTATGTGAAGGGTGGAGCTGGAATAGGTGTAATAAGAAGGATGCGAGATTCTCTTAAGAGAATCACTGCCGTAACAGCATATTTAGCTAATTTAATAGAAACCATAATAATTTAGAGCTGTTTAAAGTACTGCTCTGTAATTATTTTAAACGAAATTTAAAGAAGTAATATCACAGTTATCACCTTCCTTCAAGCGCTAATAGTACGGAAGTCACTGCTGAAGAAAATCATGAGAAATCAACATCATGTTTAATCTAAATGGCAGTTATGAAACTCTCTACAATTATTACAATAAATAGTATATTTAATTTTTTTTACTCAATGCGAGGCGCTGAATACTTTTCTGTACGACAGAAAACAGAGCCAAGTCAGCGTTCATCTTATTAGCGTTACCGATGCATTCGGGTGTTGATGGATCTAACTGACCAGCATGGGGGTTTTCTATAATTTTTACTAACACAGTTGGGAATCATTTTTAAAACAGTTACCATTGTGTTATCCAAGAGTAGCGATATTGTCTGTTACTATTTACCGAGAAAAATCAACTCGTTCTTCCCAAGCACCTCGTGGCGATAGGTGTGAACGTTTTTTTGAAGGAGGCACATAACTTCTACGCCCGTCTCTGTTATTATCAATCAAAACTATTGCAAATGCTTCTTTTCTCATCTATACTGAAATATTTGCAAACTTTGCGTACGTTGGTTTCATAACTAGTATTATGAGAAAAAGCGTGTACAAAAGAGTATGTGCAATTATTCTCTGGTTTTTAAATCTAAAATATGTAATGGCTTGCTATCGTAAAGCGGCTATATCAATTTCTTCACGTCGCATCCGAGAAAGCAGCATAAGATTAGTTTTAGGTTACTTTTGATTTAGTTTGCAATCTTTTTTCGTTTACGAATCAGAAGAAACTACAGGCCCCTTTAAAACTTATTTAGCTTGCTTCTTTAATAAAATCTGTTGCTCTATAGTTTAATTATCACAAAAATATAATTACCACGATGCGCTCCTAATTATTTCGTACTTTAATCCCATTTTTTATTTGCGTGAAATTTTCATGCAGATGAAGCAAGACGCGCTCGAGTAGCCAAAAAACAGCGAATCATTGCAGTAGAGATTGTTGCAGCTGGTAAAGTACGATAAAGAACCTCAAGAAAGAAAGAGTTAAAATTTGCTAGAATATCATCGTAATGACGGTCGCGTACAACTTGGAGGTGGCCACATCGGGTCTTACTAATTTTACAAAGATCTTATGGAGATGGCATGGAAGTGTATGGAAGAGTATCTACAAAGAGCTGGCCGCTTGGTTGTTTTTCTACGCTATGTTTAGTCTACTGTACCGTTTTGCTCTGAATGACTATCAAAAGCAGTAAGTCATTTGCTAAGGCCAGCAACGTTGTAGGCTAAGTTTCGAAGTAAATGATTATACTTGTGGATTTGTTTAAACCTAGCGCAAAAATTGGTTCTTCATTTGGTCTCCACGATTAAAAGTACTAGTAAAAAAGTAAAAAATATTGGTAAATTTCATGATAAAATTTTCAGTATTTTCGAAGATATCGTCGCTTTCTGCTACCTCCACTCCGACTTCATTCCACTGACATTCATTCTGGGTTTCTTTGTCACACTCGTTGTGCAAAGGTGGTGGGAAATGTTCAATTGCTTCGGATGGATCGACAAGTATGTTTTTTTTGCCAAATTTTATGAGTGTTCATTGAAGGCGGGTGATAGGCGCCAAGGGGAAAAATGCCTTTTTGAGAAATATATCATCATTTTATTGAGCACACACACAAAATATCAGTCCATTTCCCACAAAATTTACCCTTACCACAACTTATACGGTGACGTTCTCTTTAAAGTAATTGTCACCACCGTCCCGTATCATCCAGTCATACCTGCACACTGAAAAAACAGAGGGGCTTCTCCTAATATATTTGGAAAATTTGGCTTCATCATCATCCCCACGACTACTTACTGGTGTTCATTCTGCGCGTTAAATGAAATACGGAGAAAGGGGCCGAGAGACAAAACTGCTTCTATATACAAAAAGGATTAAACCGAATGAAAATGCAACTGTTCTGGTGTTCGTTTTATTACTAAATTATGCCTTAAATCATAATTATTACCAATTGCATAAAGAAATTAAAATTTTTGCCGAAGAAATGATTATGAGAACAAGGTATTTTTTTCAGCTGCGCGCTCTATGTAGCCCACTACGTGATTGGCAACGACGAAGACACTCGAATGGTCCGCCGCAATATTATCCGCTATGTCGCGCTTGCACAAGCTCTGGTCTTCCGCGATGTCAGTCCCGTGGTCCGCGAGCGATTTCCGAATGACGAGGCGTTCATCGCAGCCGGTAAGTGATCTTTGTCACCCCTATAGGATTAAACTAATATTGGTAGATCTTCCTCAAACTGACAACTGGTTGCACCCCTATGACGCCGTTTTGCGTTGATGATGGGGCCTAGGCTCTATGTCATTTTATTTACCTTTTTTTGATCACTGAGAGATAGGAAATAATTGCTCTGAAATATTGGATACCAAAGAACAAGCGTCCGTACGATATCTGAAGAAACATTTTGTCTCAACTTCAAGGCCTGTTCCAAACTTCACAGGCTTAAAATTACGCTTTCACCCCAACTGAATGGCAGTTGTTAGGAAGTTTTTTGATAATTTTAGGATGGTGATATAATGCTCTACTCAGCAGTAGCTCAGACGAACAGTGATTGCTATATAAAGCAATTGTAATAGTCAATGCGCTACAAACATTTATAATTAAAGGACAAATTACAGTAACCTATAACTATGGTAGAACAAGAAAAACCGCAATAAACTTTTGTAAGCAATATAATAGCAAGCTGTAAACGCTAAAATGTAGCACGAAATTGTATAATTAGTCATTTGAAGAAACAAGCTGTTTAAGGGACACAGAGCTAACCCAAAACGTTTGTAGCACTCAGTGAGGCTAGCGGTTCAAATTCCTTTAATTATTCAAATCAATTTGTGGATGCTGTTGCACCCTTTTTGCTATGCATTTCCATTTCCGCATTCAATTCAAAACATTTTAATTGAGTTTCGCACCTCTCCTATCCCATATGCAATACATTATTGTAAAAACGAATAAATAAATATAAATAAGAAACTGTTAATCAAATTTAGCAACAGTAAATGTGTTTGCACAGGTTTTCTGACGGAGAATGAGAAGCTCGCAATGGATTCAGTGATATCTTCGTACGCCAAATACTGGCTACCCATTCATTGGGCTTTCAACTTGATGCATAAAGCGCGGCGAACTGGCCATATCGAAAGCGACCGTGCCGTCGAATTAATGCAGGAAGTGCGTGCTATACTGTCAGTTACAGATGAAATAGTTAACAGCGATGTTAGAACAGACGGGCTTTGTTCGATATAAGCACTTATCATCATAAACAATTTTTGCCCTGAACAGAATATTGGATGCTGTAAATTCGGGATCGCCCAGACGTGTTCGCTTTAAGCAAGTTATCGTTATAAGCAAAGCCGCTATAAGCCTCTATAAGTAGTAATTTGGAACATGTATCCTCAGAGCATTTAAGCCCTAAACTTTGTCATTCGTGTTCTTTCCGATAAGAATTTTCATTCAGTCCAGAGGATAATGTACCTACATGAAATTTCAAGGATTTTTAATTTTACAGCTAAGGGCATAAATTCCCGTTGCTTAGCCCCTCTTTCGCTAACATTCAGCCACTGGAATCTGACACAAATTAGCGCACTATCATATTTCGGCTTTATATGACTTAGTATCAACATTATCAGACGCAACCAACTTTTCTCAGATTTCAGTCACTGAGCTTTAGTGAGGTATGGAGATGATGCGTATCACTTTCCCGATTGCGTTATAACACGCCGTACGCGCATGCACAGGATACCGTAAAAATCAACGAATGCATGTGTGGCATGTTATAACGCAATCTGGAAAGTGAGGCGCATCGTTCTCGTACGTAATAAAATAAGACCCTGGGTACCATCTGTCTTCTTCAATTAAATTTGATACCTTTTTCCAAATAAAGTAGGAGTTGAAAAGGTACAATTACATGCGTCTGATGACTCCGTAATCAAATTTGTTGCATCACTTTGCGCACAGAAGAGGAGCCAAGATAAAAGATAACTTTTGCGCTTTCCTTTACATTCTCTCTCATCAAGATTCAGCTCTAATTCAGTACTTTAGCGTTTACGAGAATTTCGCTCCGGCCTAACGAAACTTCGAGCCGCTCAGTGGGTGCCAGTACCCCTTGCTTACACCCAGGTCGTCTTTCTGGCCGTGCGCATTTATCTTTTGCTCGGAATTCTCGGACGACAACATGTTGACGGCGGACGCCATGCCAATATTCACAGTCCGGTTAGATTAATTTACCTGTTTTCAGCATTTATTGTAAAATTAACAATTGATTCAGTTGATTTAGCTTGACGCGGTTTTACAGATCCACATTCTTAAATAGGGTAACAAAATGAACCCATGATTTCGATCATATTAGGAAAGAATAGGCAACAGGTTATTATTAGATTGTCAGACTGCGCCTTTATGGAGATAAATTAATATTTGCTTCCCGATTTGTCAAAATTCTGTCGTATGCAACAACCGTCCCTTTACACTAATACATTTGGCATATTGGTACCAATGTGAAGTAGCGATAAGATAACCAACATTTAGTTTTCAAAGAAACAAATTTTGCCCCCCCCACTTGCTCAATATAAGAAGAAAGAAAAGTAGACAATGTTTTACCACCAATCGGATTGACTGCAGTAAGAAGCCTTTTATATGACAAACAAACATCTTCATCTTACGAAGGTGCAGTTTCATCGACAAGCAAATTTATTTCATGCAAAAAATTCAATGCTCCCGAAAGGCATAGTTTTTGAGTGTTATCAAAATTGAGTTTCGCTCGGTTTCTTACCGGAGCTGAAGCATTTCAACTGTGCTGAGTTCGTTAAGCAATATTTGGTTCTGTACAAAATGTCATGTAATGGTTTCGATCGGGTGTAGGTAAGAATGCCGGATCGATTTTTAGACGTGCAACGATTCCAACTCCAGTATCATCATTGGAGATTCGGAATTGAAATCGCATTAAAGTGGAAGATTTTTGTAAGAATCGAAATCGGAATCGACGGAATCGTTATTTAGGAAATATACCTTTATCGATCGCCTTCATCAATCTGTCCAAGCGAAACACAGATTGTTGATAACGTGAAATTTTCAGCTCGACATCTATGTACCACTGCTCAGCATCCTTCAGTTCATCTTTTACTTGGGACAAGTAAAAGTCGCTGAAGCTTTGTTAAACCCGTACGGAGCTGACGACGACGACTTTGAGTGTAATTGGTTCATCGATCGCAACCTGAAGGCAAGCAGTTCAGATGCAATCATTCTTATTTGAAAGGGAATAATTTTTTTACGATGTGAAGCATTCTTAGTTGAACTTTTTCTGACGAACGAAGAGAACATTAGCTCTGTGAAAGAGACCGCAGCTAGAGATTAAAAGCGAAAAATGTTTCGACAAACTCCGGTAATGTTTTATAGATTGGTCTAGAGATTGTCGACGATGCAATCGGTCGGGAGCCACCCCTCGAGCGCGACGTCTTTTGGCAGGATCGCGTCTTCAACTCTATCTACACTGATCATCGAACGTCCAATTCCAGAAAGCGATACAAATCTGCCGCTCTCACTCCGAATCTCTTCCATAAATTATCGCGAACCAAGTCCCTTCGCCTCCCCGGCTCTTACGATAATCATGTCGAAGTTGAACTCGAAAGAGGAACGAAGTTTGGTGAGTCTAGAAGATTGTAATAAAGATGGCTCCATTTGGTACATTGTCAAACTGTTAACCAACCGTAAACTTGTTCAATTACAATTGTCAACTAACGCTAGCGTGCTTTTAACTTGGTTCTCCGTAATCCAGTAATATTTCCACTATTTCCACTATTTCCACTATCTAGAGATTTATAAAAATCTCAAGAAATTTACCACTTTGCTGCGAAATTGTGAAACTTCTTCTGAATTATAAAAGTCAAAGATACAACTCGCTAAAGCGCGTGTTCGCTTACTTTCATACATCCATTGTCATAGTACTCTCCTAACACTCGACCGCTTACTAGCTAAAACTTGTTAAGTAAGCAAAGTGGCTATTTTTCAGGAGGCTCGCATCATAATCTCTCTTCTCCTCCAAAAGATGAATCCAATACTGTTATAGAAGGTGAAACAAACGCTAATCAACAGATCGGCACAAATGGCGGCTTTATAACGATTAAGGTGGAGAAGGCTGAATCAGTAGATAAACTTTCGTAAATAAAATGCGAAAAGCTATGTATCACGATGATTCATGAACTGTACTGCTTTACAGTCAAACTTCCTCACGCAGTTATTCAGCATGCAATCTAATGTAGGATGAAATAGATCACTAAAAACTGAAAGAATGAAAATAGCCGCAATCATGGCAAATCAAATGATCACGAATAAAGAATACCAAATAATTTTGAATGCGATCTGTTGGCTATTGCTGAAAGGCTTGGTAATTCTATACTGATGACTTTTTGGTGAAATGAACACAACCTATGATTTGTGAGATATAATCGAAAATTGTACTTTAGTAGCGTTTAGGGAGTTTGATTGACTTTTCTTCACTTAAATTACGCTTGCTTGATATCTAGAAAATTTTATCCAAGCTTAAAGTGATCTTTGATAAATGTATTCTGTTTTCCTAAACGACGAGCAATCCAACTGTAACACTTTCCAATAAAACCATGCCAGTTGATTTGTAATTTGTGCTTTAGTTATTTGCAAACATTCTTGTATATTTTCGCTGATATATCGTCAGTGTTTGTCATGTAGTGTGATGACACACAGTGCATAATCAATAAAGGACATCATTGCTGTGAGGAAATTATTTAGATGCAACTCAGTTGTTTTAGAATTTTAATGATATTCGGCCCAGGTAAATTTCTTCGAACTGGTACCGATCACCTACTGTTTCGTCGATGATCGCTTCATACTGGTGCAGCCCTTGAGTGTTAAATTGTGATGACGCACAGTGCCGCGCGTACCTGCTGCAGAAAATACGGCGCAATTTTCGAAAAGAAGTGCTTCGAATAATTGCGCAACGGAACGACGCATTGCAATTCCCATAGCAATTAATAATGGTGACTTCATAGCATTCTGTGCCAACAGTTTTGTCACTCGAATGATGATTTAATAAAAAGCTAGCCGTTTGAATGAAATTTAGCTTCCGTCAAAATTTCCCGACCTCTTCATCGGTGCGACTAGTTGGCCGATTCAATCCGACGCATTGTAGTCACCATTGTTGGGCGTTTCGAAACTAGGTAAGTAAAAAGTAAAGAAAAAGTACTACGTACTTACCTAGTTTCGTACCTAGTTTCGAACTGCAAACTCGGTACGTACTTTAGTAAACTAGGTAAGTGAAATCGTTACGTAGTGGAACGCATTCTTTTCAAGCACCTAACAACATATTTACATTCATGCGAGATCTTCCGCATACGCGGTGCCCGATTAGCGCATGGACCAAATTTTGTATTGTGAAATACGGTAGATGATAAATATGTCGTATTTGTGTTCCGCTGATCAAGCGAAACAGGTGCGCTACCGTATATGTTACTGGATGTGCATGTCATACGCAAGGATGGAGATCAGCGGTTATTTAAAATACCATTTTCGGATTTTGCACATAAGAGCAGTCCACTGCTTAGTTGTCGAGTATGCCATTAAATGTGCATGTCATATGATAGTGACTGGATTCAAGCGGATATTTAAATGCGTACTTACCTAGTTATAACTAGGCAAGTAGAAAGTACTTGAAAACAAAATGGAAACTAGGTAAGTAAAGAGTACTTACTACTCCGAATTTACTTAAGTAAATTAGGTAAATTTACCTAGTTGCCCAACACTGGTAGTCACCACCTACGCGTTCAACGCCCGGCATAAGTAAGCAAGAACTAATGGCTAGGATTTGCTACTATGATTTCTCTTGGCGTTAAGTGCGCTACGGGACATTATGAGCAAAATGAAATAGCGCACCACGGGCGCGGAGGGACTTGATAATCCTATATCTCGCTGGCTCCAACGGCTTGCGTGTATACATGCATTGCTAATAAGCGTACCAGTGACTATTAGATGAAAAATTTTGTAGTCAAATTGGAGAAGTGAAATTTTGGTGGGATATTACATGCATAATCTTCAAGCCAGCTCACAATAACCCAAAATTGCAAATCCATGCCCATATCAGCTGTGGCGTCCTCCCGCTCATTCCTTCGTGGTCTAAACCAAGTTATTTCTGTGCGCTAGCACCTTAACAGTTAGTATACGTTTACGCTTCAATCCACCTCCCTTCGCTTCACGGCCAACTATAATAAGACCGTAGCTCTTTTACTATTTGTTTCCTTCAAACAGAGCAAATACTGCCTAATGATGTCATTCGCATCTAACCGATCCCATCAATTTTCTATGAAACCTGAGAAGTATATATCTATAACGTTAGCGGCAGACCCGACGAATGGCGCTTGACTGACCACTTGCTCACGGGCAAATAGAATCGGATATTATTTTCCCGGCGCACGAGTGTCTTTCGCATTAGGACGCCAAGAAAAGAAAGTGCAATGACTCTGAAACATATTTATGACGTTTAACTGAGAAGCTGTTTGCACGGTTATTTATGGGAAAGTTTTCGACAAAAATATTTGCCGGTGTATTAGCTCATTCAGGTTGAACAGTGGTAGAAGAGTGTAAATTTCTGAAATATGTTTGTGACGCTTCAGTTTGTCTCTTAAGTTAAATGAATAATGGAAAATGGAAAAGGAAACGTCAAGAATACGAGGAGTTGCATGGTCAGCATCATGCAAGTTCTAAGTCCTTGGCGATTCTCTTTGATGAAGTGGACTTAACTGAATTCGTTTCCAGACTTACAAACCTAACTCATGCTGTGGTTAATATGAACTATTGATATGACCTGGACTTAACTGGTTTGAATTGATGATTGTCTTAGCGAGCTGTAAGTATCCTTTCCCTGACATAATTAACACATCATAGTTATATGAATCTGTCGATTTCAGGACCATGTCAAGCTGCCCTCATTGGCGCGGAAAGCTCATCGTCGGCTATGTGCCGTCGATAGCTTTATTTCCTCAATATTGCTTTGAATCGTCAACTTCCAGACTTTGCCCCAAACCTGGCGTCCTGTCTGAAGTATGGCGCTTAGTAGCAAAGAAATTTAATTGCAAAGTTGAATTCAAGTTGGGCGCGGCATACGGTAAAACCAACTTTTACTGTTTTCGTTCTATTTCTCGTGTTTATTCGCTGTGATAAAACATATTGTCTTCATTGTTTATTACCGCTCGTTAAAATTCCCTCGTTGCGTTCTCTCTCACTTAATCAGGGCTGTTTAAAGTTGATAAAACCCCCACCCTTCCGAATTATGTTATAAAGTTTATAGAAAGCATATATAAAATAATCAGTTCCGTAGATCAGATTGATATTTCATTTGCCAACAGGTCCCTACCGTCGCGAGCCAAACTCATCCTGGACTGGAATTCTCGAAGAAGTCAACTGCGGTCATCTCGACGGCACCGTTTCGCTTCTGACGATCAGTCCAGAGCGCTTCGCCGATTTCAAAATGACCACTCCGTTCGGTACTTCTGCTTACGACCTGATTCATAGAGCAAACGAGGATGGCACTCGTCAACTAAATTTGGCAGTTTTCTCGCTAATCGTTTTTTTCATTCTCATTGCAACAGTAATTATCAATGGATTGCTCAGTCAGGCATCTGAAAGTAGAGCCGAACCGCAGAAAAAAATTTGGTGGACATGGAGTAAGTTTCACATTTCATGCTGATTATTTTTTCCACATTTCGGATCAATTTCAAATAAATAATGTAAACTTAATATGTAGAACTGAAATTTAAATAGTGTCTATAACTTTTTAACACAATAATTTTGAAGTATTATTTTGCACAACATTATAAGGCAAATTTTTGGCAGATACGAAGAAATGCAGTAAACCTAAATCATGAGCACAAAGTTCTCTTTACCTTACTCCAAAATAGCAGCAGTGCATTTTATTTTATCTTTGAAAGCCACGGCTCGCATACGATAAATCTTTTCCGAGAAGGAAAAAAGCATAACTGGAAATTGAATAAAGCTCTATTCACTTCAAAAGTATATTATCGATTCGTAATCACTCTCGAAATACCACATGTCATGATTTTTCAATCATCGTAGCACAGCCATCATTGCTTTTTTAGGTTCAGAACTCTATTAATAAGTTTTAATAGTGTTAAAAGAACCATTTTGATGGCCTAGTAATCTTCATAGATTTTTCATCAAAATTGCTATGAAATCCGTCATATATAAGTGGTTATAAGTCACATTCTTTACGTGCAACACATATTCTCATAGTCGAAGTAGCTCCAGTCGTAAAAGATCGTAAGTGCACATGTAAAATAATTTCTGTCATCTAAACACTGCTTACAATACTGGCTTTTCCCGCACAGTATATATGTTCTGTACACAGATAGTCTAGTGTTGCTTGACTTGCCAGATTGGATGAACTGACCTATTTTTCTATTTGTTCCACTTTGGGAATTTCGATCTGTTCCGCATAGTAAATTCCGTTTGTTAAAATGCTTTCACTAGTACGCTGAGAGATAGCGCCAAGACGAGAAAAATGATACTTTAATCTAATTCGTGGGGGAAAATTCTATGATCGATTTCCATGTTCGCTTAAAGAATATGGAAGAAAATCAAACTACTCTATCTTTTCATCACAGCGGTTCACGTTTAGCACGTTTTATGGAGCGAATTTGGATTTGCCTTACGGAAGTTGCACAACGTCATCAAAGGAAGAAAAATTTTGCAACAGCAGCTGTATTGATTTTGTGCGCGGCGATGCAAATGATATACTTTGCACAGTTTCGTTATAAACTGATGACAATAGTAGCTATGGACGAGTTGAATGCAGACGAGCTATTTGCGCAACTACGGAGCGGGACTCGCAAACTGATCATCATTAAAGACGCTGATCTGAAGAAGAATGAAAAGCTTAAGGTAACCAAATTGGAGGCATGTACATTCACTAGACGAGCAAGGGGTAAATGTTGAATAACAAACCTATGTTATAAGCTGCTTTGCGTTGCATATAATGTCGTAGAGATATCGCGTTTCGATATTTGGCAAACATTCTAGAACGCGTCCGACTTTTTATTTTAACTTGTGCATAATATTTGATAAATATTCGACATGCTGACCTTACTCAATGAACGTATAGAATTATAATTGCCAACGATATACGTAGTTTGCTTTAAGATGCGAGAATATTTGAATGATTCTTCTCATATTATGAAGATGAACTATAAACTAAAAGATGGGAAGCAGTTCAATCGATGGACTGAGGCAATCTGAAGTTTTAAATGTTATTTGTATGCATCAAAGCGTTAGGGGAAAGTAGCAATCTTCTAACTTTCCTGACAATGATTATTAACGCAAACATAATATTTCGATTCTATGCAAACTGGTATGAATTATTTACTCCTGGTTTCTTCACAGATTTTTGGAACGCTCGACAATCTGACAGAAGGAAAACGGTTAATAATCGCTGGAACAAGAGAAAAAGCGCTGGAGATTCTCTGCTCTGGATGGGATTTGCTTCTTTTGGCTAGACTCAGAGATCTAGTCACGCTTGTTAATCAACATCGCTTCTGTCGCTATTTACCGTAAGTTATTTCCTCTACCTGGATTACACGATTTATGAGGAAGTGTTGTAAAAGTTAGCGGCCGAGTCCGCCGGCGTAAGATGCAAAATATGTAACGGGAACTGTTTTAAAAATAACCATTTGTCAGCGTGAGCTAACTCTGCTTTGCATGCTGCGCCAGCTGCCGTCTGTTGAAGCGAGTTTGTCGCTGTCTACTTTCGCTTTAACAGACAGTTGCTCTATTTTAGGTCTATCTCAACGTGTGAATAAACCCGGTAATGACCTTAGGATAACGCAGAGCCACTAACATAATAACGTTCCAAGATGGCGTATATAAACCGTTGCGTACAAAAGCGATATACAGTAGCGTGGACGGAAGAGGTGAATGCGAAATATAGGGAACGCAAAGATTCTAGACACCTGAAAGACCCTTTCCGGTCCGATTCCAATGCAGCAAATTATATTAATGAGTACAGGATTTATTCAGAACCGGAAACGAAATCACAGCTGGTTATGTGTCACAGATGTTTGCGACAACTATAGTTGCAAGTCGAAAGGCTACATTTGAACTCGCGACGCTTCAGCAAAGCACTTGCGTTAGAACTGTAAACTAAATCATCTTTTTCTTTAACTTTCCATGTTGTGCATTAGCGTTCAATGTGATTCCTCATGCTGCTATACGCGCGTGGAATACAAGCTGCGCTAGGAGGAATAATTCGTCTTTAGAATTTTTCTTTGCGTGATAGTTACACCTTTGACAGGGATCAGCGTTCTTGCGAGAAGCTTTTGTTACTAGCGGTTATAATAATTCGTCAGTCCCAGAGATCCGAAAATGTGAACGTCAGATGGCGCGCCTCCCAATCTCAGTGAACTCAAAATTATTTATAATTTGTGTGAAAATTGAATGCAGTTGCTTTCTATCGTAAAAATATTCCATCACTGCGTTTAATGCAATTGCAATTACGGCAGCTTGATAAAAAAATTAATCTCTTACTTCTCATTTTTTCTTCCTTTTCTTCCTACCTATATCGTATCGCGCTTCCATTCGAAACGTGTAAAAAATTCTAAATCAATAACTGCTTTCACATTTCAGTGTCAAATTGAACGCCTCATCCTTCACGGTAGCAAGCGACATAATCACAGCGGAAAGTATTCTACCTGATGGATTAGTTCTCGCTAAGAATATGAGCAACAAGTTCCTGGAAGCCATGAACTATGTGATTTTGACAATTTTCAAAGATGACGACCTGCAACAGAGGGTTTACCACTATGGGGCGGTGGAGATTTATCGAAGACCGGCGATCGTGCAGCCACCGCCATATTCTATTGCCTTCGCTGAAGTACGCTCTGGGTTTCTATTTTGGCTAGCGGGGATGTCACTCAGCTTAATAGTGTTCTTGGTTCGTTATTCGCGCTATCTAACGACGTCAGCTGTTCTTACAAATATTCAATCCATTACAAGATGGAGAGTCGCACAACATAACCGATCAGCGACACCTGCTCAGGGCGACTACTTCTGTAATGAACCATGGCACATTAGCCAAGAAAAATGAGTGATTCATGCTGTTGTGTTTCCATGTCTGTCGCGATCAAACTGATTAGTTAAATTTGGTAATTTTAGTTTAATTGATTTTTTGTTCTAAAACTTGTTTCAGTCTGCATTAAAGAAGTTGTATACACCTTATATGCTTATTAGCTTTATTATGAAAAATTCAAATTTCGTATTGTGTAACATAATTCTTAGCCAAATGCGCTCAGAGTAAAGATTCGCCTCATAAACATCTGTATAACCCTACAAAGCTGCTCAGTCGCAATTCACAGACACGAACCGAGCGTAACGTCCCCGTATGTACGTATGTCTACGTACAATCTCGCGGTTCCCTCACCACTTAGTCAGTAAAACACATATGTTGATAAATGTTTTCTTACAATATACAGTTTATACTTTGACAAAGACACTTTCTTTAAATTGATGTGGACATGTGTAATATCTATAAGGACATTCGTAATAACGATTTTACTTGAAAACTGTTCTAGTTGATTTGCCTTATGCTATGTTTGACTTGAATATATTGTTATTAAAGTGACGATGGTATATTCAGCGTATAGTTTTTCCTATTCTCTTCAAGACTGTTTGATCATCATTAATACAGCGCAAACTAAACACGTTTCTCACATATGCAAATACATATGTGGCACTGACATAATGCATTTTAAAGGCCTTGGCAATGACGCGCAGCCGATCATTTTTGTCGCCAAGGTTATTGGCGAATTGAAATTTTCGTCAAAGGCATCAGACGTCGTATACATACGCAATATGTAATCGGAATCAAAATGTCGTGGTATGCTTTTATTGCTGTAGGCTCCGACAGAAATATGGCTATCTCGGAAGGCGCATTTTTAATGGAAGTTGTTCTGATCGGGAGTGTGAGGCTGTATACAGTAACGTAGTGTCAGTGTTGGTTCAATAGTATCTGTCTGGTGAGGCTTTTTTACCTAGTTCAGTGATTGAATAGTGCAATAAGATGACCGTATTTTCATACTTTCAATACGAGTGGTGCATGGCTGAATTTTATTACTCAGTCGGTCGAGTTTAGCGTTTAACAGTAATGACCCTTTGTTAAAGAGGGATTTGCTTCCAATGCCATATTAAGCCATTTCGCGTGCTACGTTTTTGCTCTAGATGTGTATATAATAGAAGCGGAACGGAAGTGGCATGGGTCGGGTGCAGTATCCCTGGCACATACAATCATGGTCTGTCCAGGGATCGCTAAAGGTCCAGCCCAAACCATGAGGTGTTCACATACACACTGATGGATGTCGCTTAGCATTTAGGGCAAGAACTCTCGCAAAGAGCGCAGCGCTAACGCGCTGCGCTCTTCGCTCGACTTCTTACTCCATACATTAAGGCGATATGTAATTGATACACAATACGTTAACAATAATCCGTATGTGACTTGATGACTAAAGAAAAGAAATGCGCTCTCGGTAGTTTCCAATGTTCGCCGCGAGAGGGCGCTGTGACGACATCGTTATGGGTACATCGTTAATACCGGATGATGGACCCGACCGGGAGTGGGGTGGGTGGAGTGGGTGGAGTGGGGTACCCTTATTGTTTACAACCCTGGTACGGCTGGGGCTGAAATGTATTTGGATAGAGGGGAAAGGAGCGAAAATGTGAATTTCGACACGTATTTTCATGTAGCGTTAATACCGTATAATGGGCCCGGCCGAAAGTGGGGGTGCGGGGTGGGGTACCCTTACGGTACCCGACCATGGTCCGACCGGGGACCGCAAAAGGTTCGGTCTACCCGAACCGTGAGGTGTCCACGGACACACACACACACACAGACGGTGCTGGCTTAATATATAGATTGGGTTTTGATGTTATTTCATCATACCCCTACCAAATGCACCAAGTGCCTTGAAGTTTTTATGCTTTGCGCAGACTTTATACACGTAGAAAAGGTATGATAGAACACGTTTCTAAGCAATTAAATGAGATGAAAAACGTAAGCCGAGCATCGTTATGTTTTTTGCGCTTTATATCGCGCTCTAATAATACCATCGAGTGATTGTGTATTCTAAGATGGTTTAAATTGACAAAAAGCTATTTTTTGTTAATATATCATGCAGTTGATATTCGTTTAAAGAGAAATTTTAATTGTCGCAGCACTGAACGTTGACCGCAACTCAATGTGATTAACCTTTCTCAGTCTGTGCATTTGCTATATAATGCCTTGGGTTTGACTTTTTGCAAGTTTTTGAGCAATAAAACAACACAAAAACGGATGAAGGTCTCTCTGATGTTTTGTCGCTCACAAAGTATTAAAAAAACGAATTTTTGGCAACACAGGCTGAAATAGGCCGTTTGGATAAAACGGCAATAAATACATCAATCCAGTCAAGTTAGAGCACTATTAAGGCGGACAATTAGTCGTATCCAATGCGGGTGTCAGCTTTCTTTGACGGGGAAGGAATTTGAGCCCATCCAACAACAGCGCGTAGCAAGCCTCAATACAGTTTGCCTCAAAAAGAATACTACCAAAATTATTTAGTAGGAGCATTTATCTCGACGTTTGAGATGGAATCAAATTGAAATAGGTATCTTATCAGAAAGAAATGCTGTTTTAATATCCGGCTTCCGAATCTTTTTACAAGAACATACTTTAGTGAGAATAGAAACTGATGGAATCGTTACTTCGGGAATCGTTACACCTCTCGATGCGCAGGAACGTTGAATTCAATCCGATATCACAATGAAATTTATTGGACATTGGCTACGGATTGTCCAAAGGAGTGACCCTTACCATGGCCCGCGGCCGAGATATTGAAAAATGTTCGAGTTTTAACGATGGGCGGAGAATGAGGGGGGACAAGACTGTCACCGGTTGAATAGCCAGCGTACACAAACCGACGGCATTTCACCATCGGCAGTCGTCGGCAGCCATCGACCAAAACTGGTTTTGCCCGCGTCCCGCCGCCGTTCGACCGCGATCGTTGCAATTTGCCTTGTCTCCTTGTCGATTCCCTCAAGACGTCCTTCCCCTCCTTCTCCGGCAGTCTCGCTTCAGTTGGAAAATGTATTAGACGAGCTTTCTCCTATCCTGCAACGATTTGTCTTTTCTCATCTTTTCCTATCATTTTATACCTATCCTCAAGTCAAATGTCTGCCCTTTTTAGCTTTAGATAGATTCTGGTGGAGAGTGCTGTGGGATGCAAATGTTTGTATCAGGTTATAGTCAGTCTTCTTCATCCGCTGAAACATTCGCGGTTTCAAATAAAAAAATTTCTGCTTGTTCCGACTAAGGAACGCAATAAAAATGAAAAATCTGTGTTCTGACAATATTAGCTCCAGGCCCAAAACTTTGATTTCTTGGAGCGTTGCGTCGGACGTGCGAGCAGAAATATTACAAGCTGAATATCAAACAGAAATGGGATAAATCTAAAACCATTCGAATTATAGGTAGATTATAGTGTGGTTATCTTGTAGGCTGTGCGCGTCGAATCTTTTTGGCTTCTGTCATCATCATTTCTTAACTGGGTGCCTTTTGTGCATTAATTTTGCTTTGTTTATTTCAGGGTGTGTGCTGCAAATTTGATGGCGAATTATCGTGACAGCACACTTATATAGAATCACCTCTTATGCTTACACTACGAAGTCGTTGGCGATTTCATTTGCCTTATTAATTGTGACTGCATTATCAGTTTTATAGGCGAATCTTAAATCAAAATTGCATCTGCTGTTAGAAACCTAGGCCCTGATTAGCACAGCCAACGCGCACGTGCTCTATGCGCAGAACATTTCTTAACGTACGCATCATTTATGAAAAGAAAAATAAACTTCATTATGAAAGAAAAACGCATCTAGCTGATATTGCAAATTGTGGAAGAGCTTCTTACCTGGAATTCACATAGTGACACGAGCATCGATTTACAGCGCCTGTCAAATTGACCTCTCTAGGCTGCGTATTTTTAATTGGAACCACTCCGATTTATTCATCGTCGTGTTCGATGTTTTCTGTAATTGTATCGTGAATACCTAATTTAATTTTCTGTTTTACTCGTTACTCTTGCCTTTACCCTCTCTATCTTAAAAATTACTTCAGTCCGTTGTACAATAGAGTGTTCGTCTATCTAGCTTCTTAATCGTGATAATTTTGATGCAATATTTATTGAAAATGCAAGCATTCCACTCGCCATGCTCACTTCGACGACTCCTGTTGTTTATATTTTTTTTTGCAATTCTGTGTTTTCTGCAACGAAACGAAATCACTGAGATGGTGTTTGAAGAAGAAGCTACTTCTAAACTGTCTGCACAGACAGAGTTGA
>NIUQ01002373.1:0-22840 GCA_002796945.1 Plectus sambesii
ATCAGCTATTGCAGTCGACAGACTTACACGCACGTGGTTTCGCCTCTTCTACCGCTCCTGCCAGCGATTTCTTCCATTCTTCTTATTCATCATGGCCTCTTCCTTCAAGATGCTCCGTACTAGAACATCGTTGACGCTTTTGCCGTCGCGATCTTTGAGCGTTTCGTCGCAGCGGAAGGCGCTGAAGGCAATCTTTTAAAGATATATGCCATCTCCACTTTAATAAAGACACTTTTCGGTATAAATAGGACGTTTTTCATATCAAAATGGCGCTTTTCTACTCAAATCGATTTAAAAAATGTCCTTTTTGAGTTGGAAAGCTTCCTCTTTGAAGTCGAAAGTGTCTTTATTAACGTGGAAATGTAAGAACATCGTTGCACTGGTGAAGTGATACTGGTCAAATTTGCCGAAGAATTACCAATATATTCAGATCATATAATATATATTCTTGTTGCAATGCGCACAAATCTGACCGAGATTAATTCACCAGTGCAACGATGTTATGCCATTTAGTCTGACTGCGGTTGAGTTGGTGAATGTGGAACCTTTCAGGATGTGGTTATCGTTGGTGCGGCTCGCACACCTATTGGATCGTTCCGATCGTCGTTGTCCAGCGTGCCGGCCACGACTCTCGGCTCGATCGCGATCCGCGCCGCTGTGGAACGCGCCGGAGTCTCACCGTCCGCTGTGCAAGAGGTACTTCACTCTCTTCCATTTGTAGTCTTCCATCACAATTTATCACCTCATTATTCAAATTAGACATATTTCCATTCAATTTCGTCCTCTTTGCATTCAATTTTGAATATTAGTTTGACTAAACTGAATACAGGTTGATGAATTTGAATATAAAAGTGACTAATTTTTATGGAAAACATTGTAAATCTTTATTCTTATTCCTATCATTGCAGGTGTACATGGGCAACGTTTGTCAAGCCAATCTTGGCCAGGCGCCATCGAGACAGGCGACTCTGGGCGCCGGTCAGTCTTCACTTTTAAATGCAGTGGAGAGCGTTAGATCTTAGGGAATTCAGGGTTTCCTCGATATCCCGACTTCTTCTCAACTCTCAAATCCTGTCTTAGGATTCGACTCGAATATTCTTGAAATATCAGCTTTTATTTTCTGAATACAAATTTAATGGACTTGCTAGAATATTCTGGCGAAGCGAATATGACTGAATTTCGCGAGCAATCACCATTATTTACAGATCTTGTATTATATACTATTTTTTATGATGTATACAAATCTGGCCACACCTATTTTTATCAGCGAAACTATCAATTCCTCAACTGCATACCATTTTCATGTTAAATTGGATACTTTCCTAATCAAATCAGACACTTTGTTGAATCACTTTCACATAAGCATGTTCAAATTGCTTTGAAAATGCTGATTTGGATTGTAAAATATCGTATATAAATTTTTAAGTATAACTACAGACGTGAAAATGGTATAAATGATTGCTCGTTGCAGGATTGGACATTTCAACGCCTACGACGACAGTGAACAAAGTGTGCGCAAGCGGCTTGAAGGCGATCATGATGGCATCGCAAAGTTTGCACTGCAACCATCAGCAAGTGATGGTGGCGGGCGGCATGGAGAGTATGAGCCAGGTGCCCTACTACATGTCGCGTGGAGAATCTCCCTACGGTGGCGTTAAGCTCGTTGTACGATCTTTATCATCTTTCTCTTATACTGGGTTATAATATTAGTAATGTCGTTCACTGCATATTTTAATTTAAAGTTGATCAGCTTCTACAAGCAGAGTATCGAACAGTTCTTACAAAGATGGGATTATGTTATCGAAAGAGAGAATGATAATGTTGTTGATTAATAGCAGGGTTCCGAATTGTCCTTTTTAAAAAGATTTGTCCTTTTTTTCGGACCCTAAACCTTTTTAATTTTGAATGTCCTTTTTTGTCCTTTTTTTGATAAAAAAGGTCATTTTGAAAAATATAGAAGATAGGAACACAGAAAAAAGGATATTTTTTAAAAATGACATTCAAAATTTAGGGTCCCCAAATGGAAAAATCTTTTTAAAAGACGAATTTTTTTTAAAAAAGGACAATTTTCAAAATTTTTCATTCGGAACCCTGATTAATAGTCCACGGTTTTTGTACAAATCTCGACCAGTTGTCTTCATTCAGGATGGCATTGTCCAAGACGGACTTACCGATGCCTACGATCATATCCATATGGGTAATTGCGCCGAGAAGACCGCCAGCGAATTTGGCATCGGTCGAAAGGAACAAGACGAGTACGCCATCCAGAGCTACAAGCGATCGGCCGAAGCTTGGAAGGTGAGGCGAGGAGTTGGTTTGCTGGAAGAATTTGATGGCTTTGAAAAGTTGCCCATTTAACCCCTCTTTCGTGAAATTGTTATAATAGCAACTTTTGCAGTTACAATTGCGGAAGTATGGTGATCGGTCAGTTCACGAATTATTCATAACCCATTATCTTTGGCTAAGAAGTTATTTCTGCGATTGACCATAGGCAAACGGGCGGGCTTAATTCTTTTGTTAGGAGTGTCACATTGCTTTACATTATTCAATCTATGATCAGCGAATGTTTAATTCAGAGTGGTGTGATTGCGCGCGAAATCGTTCCTGTCACTGTCAAATCGAAAAAGGGCGAGGTGGTTGTCGACAAAGACGAAGAGTTCACCAAGGTCAACTTTGACAAGATTGCTCAGCTGAAAACAGTCTTCAAAAAAGGTATGTGCTTTGAATTAATGTTCAGTGATGATTGTGGTGGTGGTGATTTTGGTAGTTAAAATTGTATTCAAAATAGTGTGTCTGCGAGTGGCATGCGTGCTTAAGGTATCGAAGTGTAGAATTGTTGTTTGACGAGAGGCGTTCTGGATGCTCTGGATGTTGTTCTGGACTCTCTGGATGCTCCCCTCTGTTCGCGCGCGGCGTTCCGGATGCTCCCTTCAATTTTAGATCTATTGTCTGAAATCTAACATATCATAAATTTTCTATTTTTGACCAGACGTCTGAGTCCGATTCAGAAATTGTTTCTGATATGAT
The DNA here is from genome assembly GCA_002796945.1 of Plectus sambesii. NCBI lineage: Eukaryota > Metazoa > Nematoda > Chromadorea > Plectida > Plectidae > Plectus > Plectus sambesii. The sequence continues at coordinate 3,028 of NIUQ01002373.1, forward strand.
GACTAATACTGTGTCTCTCCCAGCCGTTAGTAGAACTATACGCACTATAGCGAAACTGACTGTACCCAATTTGCAGACGGCACTGTGACTGCGGCGAACGCATCGACGCTGAACGACGGAGCAGCGGCGGTTGTGCTGACGACGGCGGACAAGGCGAAGGAGCTCGGCCTGAAGCCGTTGGCGCGCATCCTGGCCTTCGGCGATGCCGCCGTCAAGCCGATCGACTTTTCAATTGCTCCCTCTTCCGCCATCCCCAAGGTTGGTCGATTAATAATTTGTTTCATAAAACTAATGTAAATGCTAAATGTTATTATATTTCTGCATTATTACTATCAAACACTTTGGGTACTAAATTGTTAAGACAATCCAGAAATGTAATTACATTCTGGGACCAATTTCATTAAACAAATGTGAGCTGTATTTACATCAAAATGCATTTACATCAGAGCAGCGATTGGTCAGTTGCGCGCAGTGATCAATCGGCGCTCTGATGTAAATACAGCTCACATTTGTTTTATGAAATTGGCCCCTGATATTTTTCATTTACAATAGTTTTATGAAATTGATCTCAAATCGTGTGTGGCTTGATTGAGAAAAACTCTCGCTTATTAGGTGTTGGCCATGGCCGGACTGAAGGTTAGCGACATTGACCTGTGGGAGATCAACGAGGCGTTCTCCGTCGTCATCCTCGCCAACATTAAGAAACTCGGCATCGACCCCGCCAAAGTGAACATTCACGGTGGCGCCGTATCGCTCGGCCATCCTATTGGGTTCGTTTAATGAAATATTACTCAAATGTGGTTTCATGTATGTTAAAATCAGCAATGCACTATATTCGGTTTTTTAATGTTTTCGTGGTAAGTATTCTTAATCAAAAGCGCATGGGTTTTATTGAAGGCTATTTTGTGAAGAAATGTAATGAAAAATAAGTAAAACTTGTGATAGAAACGGGCAATGACGGGGTGAAACGGTATACTGTATGGAAATGCATTACTGTGGCCAGTTTCATAAATTATTTGAAAAATAGAAATCTAATTAAATTTCTCCACTCTTTACTTACATTAGTTTACGAATTCAGTCCGTGAGGGCATGAAAAGGGGCCATAAAGGCATTGAGCCATTTTTACGGATAGTTCATAGGCAGCGAAGTACAAAAGACGTTGATTTCAGCATGTCCGGCGCTCGATTGGCCGTTCATTTGGTGCACGCTCTCAAGCCGGGTCAGAAAGGAATGGCAGCTATTTGCAACGGCGGCGGCGGCGCTGCTGCCCTTATTCTCGAGAGATTGTGATGTATATTCCAACAGAGATTATCGCAGATTTTTTGAAGTCGAATAGATCTTTGTGCTATTGTTTGGAAGCGCTATTTTGCTTCATCTAGGTGTCAATGAATTACCATATCGATAAAGATTGTTCAATCTCAGTTTCGTTGGCATCTGTTAGCGGTTTTCTTCCGACCATCTGCAGCAGTTTTCTTCAATTCAGTGCATATTATGCAAATTTTCGTACTGTACCCGTTTTAATTTACTATGGATTACTTGTTACAAACAAGAGCGCGTCTTGATCGAATTGATCGGCCTTTTTAGATGTGTACTTACAGCCGATTTTAGAACATTCTCTGCAGACGACACCGACGTCTAATTTCCGATTCCTTCAATGGCTTACTTGTTCCTGAGAATGTTACTAACACGACAGTGTAATCTTCGACATGGCTATATCTCTGATCGACTCGTCGGAGAAGTGTGGGCTTCGCGAACGTCAGTTGGCTGACCGCCATCACCATCGAAGCACCTTTCGAACAAGTTGGCATTGAGTACACGGGAGAGGTTCGTCACTGTTCTGTTTATGAGTATAGTTATTTCTGTAACATGGTCACGTGACCAGTGGAAAATTATAGTGCGAGCCAATTTCGATCAGACGCCGGCGAGACAAATTTAGCTGCGCTCGTTGATGTTGTCGTTGTCACGGTCGTTGATTGTTTTCCCATCGCGTCATGTCTTATTCAGTTTGTCAAAAATGACAGCCGACTGGCGCAGTGCCAGTGCGGCAAGTTGAATATAGCATTTGGAATGGCTTCCCGTGGAACTTGAAATAGTTTTAATGTAACTGTAGCAAACAATAGTATAAAGTTCCGATAGCGCTTACATTTTTAATCAGTCAATGGCCATAACGCCAATTCTACTTTCTTCTGTGCAGGTTAATCAAATTACAGTGCTCTGGTTATAGGTCTGTTGGACGCTATACTATGTTGGTCTGTTGGACGCTATGCTCTGCTGGTACGGCCTGAAGTTGATGGCTTCGCCATGGATTCGTACACGCATTCACGCATCCTGCGACAAAGTCTCTCTCTATCCGTCTAACTTCTGTTTCGCCTTGTTATCCGCCATACCTATGGGTATTAGATCTTTTGTGCTGTCGTTCAAACGTTATGACGAATATTTATAGTTATACTTTGGCGAAGACAGATGCGAAGGTGGCTGATGTCACATTGATCCAGATGACGGCCTAATTCGCACTAATATCGTGTATCGTCTTTTACGAACTGCATCGTACTGGCGACGTTGGCCATCTTTCAGAAAGTCGACATTCGTATCGATAACGTCGATGACCATCTTGCACAAACTCGACATTCGTGCAGATAACGTTGATCGTCTTGCACGAACTTAACAACGCGCAGGCCAAAATAAACACCTATTTGGCTGCTTAATTGCTCTAAACCGTCTCTCTAGATGTCCCGTTGATTGCATTTATCATTCCAACTGTTTGCCTTTAGCGTAACGGGTAGTCAATTTTTTGTGTCGACTTGGCGTACACATTTTAGTTTCGTGAGTAGGGCGAGTAGAAGTATTAGTTATTGTCATCAACCACAGAAACTATCGCGCTGTTCTATTCAATTTGTTCCTCGTAGAGTGCTGGACGGCTTTTTATTTGAAGATTTTATTGTCAATGAGCTTTTGCGATGTTCTTGTGATGCAAAGAATTTCGCAATTTCTTTTATTTCACATTGACGCGCGTCGACGTTGTGCTTGATACCTGTTGATACCTAGCATAAACGAGCTATCTTCGACATTCCGTGTCCAATACGCTAGCCTGAAGCTACCGGTATATCATAATCCGGAAGCATTGCAATATTTCACCAAGTGTTGTGACGCCATGCTGCTAAGGTGAGACGAAAAGTGGCGCGAGTCGTGCGGGTCGCGCATTGAATGGTTCACGTGGGTTAACGTGCATTCACGTGTTGTGGCTGCCGATAAGGGCGAGGAAGTGACGATATATAAACTTCGGCGTTGCCACGCGTCCCCCAGCATCCCCCAACACCCCGTTTTCGTTGTAATCCATTCGGCCGCCGTGGTTCAGTAACGTCATCTCGGCAGCATGGTTCGCAACGTTCAGTCGACGACTATGTCGAGGTAATTGACAGTTATTTGCGGGAACATTCCAGGTTGACGCCAACGCTCTGCGCAGTCGTCTGTCGGCAAAGATATGTCATCTTCTATGCAAGTGGGTTGGCGATAGTGCAGTGTGCTAAAGAATGAATATTGACAGCGTGTTCGCGCAGGACGTGGTGGTTGTCTCGGCAGTGCGCACGCCGATCGCCGCATTTCGCTCGTCTTTTGCTGATGTCTCCCTGAAGCAGCTTGGAACGACTGTTGTCAGCGAAGCCATCAAACGAGCAGGTACACTGTGATATTCGGGTCGTTATTTGGGGAACAGGTAGTTTTACTCGAAGAGCAAGAGAGATGGAGTTGCAATATAGGATATTTTATGATCGCGCAATACACACACTGATTGTGATTCAACATAAGGGGGCGAAGTGTGGACAGTGACATACACATTAGTTATACTGCCCTCACATGAGAGGTTGAATGCGAGGTATGAGACTAACGGGTTTTTCCAAAAAAGCGCCTCACTTGTTATCCATTTTTTAGGAGCGTTAAAATTTTTTGTGAGACAGTTCAAGATGAACCTAGTTTTCCTAGAAAATAGGTGTTTAGAGCTTCCATGCATAGTATTTATTGCGCTGATATAGTCGCTAGAAGCTGTTTTGCAGCTTCAGGAAAACTGTATACAGGGTTGGGGGCGCTTTTTCGTAAAAACTCGGTTGTTTATTCGGAGATAGCGAAGGGACAATACGATCAAGTCGGATAAGCGCTAAGGGATCAAGGGAGAGTTTTATACAAGTGTGTTAGCGCGACCAAGAGATTGTCATAACGGAAGTAGAAAATGCATATCGTAAACTGATGCTCCAACAACATCGACTTTCCTTTTTTGATTGTTTTTAATGGACGATCTAACGATGATGCATCAATGCGGCATCCATGCGGCACAGTTTGCCAGCTACACGCATCCTAATCAGTTCCGATTTTCTTGTAATTTACTTCCGCTATGGAGCCTTGGCATAAACTGCTGCAAACTATCTACAGTACATTCCTTTGAGCTAGTACTTCCTGCAACTACCCTTAATGTTCGACGCACTTGAACGAAACGAAACGTTTTTTATACTTCTGCCAAAATATCAATAACTCTCAACGCTCGCAGGAAATAAAGCACACCTATATGAACGCATTTATTGGAATGGCTCGCTTTGTTGAGTCCATGTTGCACCTGCGGATAAATGAATATTCTCATATCAAAACATTCAGCAACTTTTTTAATACAGGTTCCTCGGCGTTAAGCACACGATATTCATAGCTATCTTTGCAGTGTGAGAGGTTATACCTATCGTTTTGCAGGCATTCGACCGGAAGATGTCGAAGAGGTTATTGCCGGCTGTGTTCTTCCCGCCGGTCATGGCCAGAACATTGCCAGGCAGGTCTCCATTGCTGCCGGTGAGTGACTTCCGCTATTCACTTGCATGCAATAACACTTAAAGTTTATTTATTCGTCTGAACATATGACGCCATTTTGAATGAAAACCACGTTCGTTCATTCTGTGCGTGCATCAGATCTTCAATCGATATCAGCCTGATTCATAAAAGCGCCATATTGATCATTTTCGTGGCATTGTATTTGATGAAGCTTTCGCCACTCTTGCTAATCATATTTAACATCATTTATATAAACAGCGCGCAGAAATTAGCAATTAAACGCGTGTGGCGTTCAGCCGCAGAAACGAAATTTGATGATCCTACAAAAGTGTCGATTTCTCAATTACATTTAAACGTCCAAATGAAGTGAAAAATGAGAGTGTTTATTGTATTTCCGATTCTCCTGCAGGTATTAGGGGAGGATGTCGGTGCCGTTGGGACTCAACGGTGCTTATTAGCGATCAACATCCTAACAATCCACTAATGTAAGAGAGTGGTTGAAACGCAACCTCTAGGCGGGCAAACAATAAACCAAGTGACCGATAAAAAAGAATCACAATCAATCGCTGTGACTGCACGATATAACAATGTTTATGTAGGGATTCCTGTTTCGGCACCGGCTATGACAATTAACAAAGTATGCTCGTCGGGACTGAAGGCGATCATGTTGGCGGCCGAATCGCTAACGGTCAGCGACCATCGAGTGATCGTCGCCGCCGGGATGGAGAGTATGAGTCAGGCGCCTTTTTTCCTCGACCGCGGCGATACTCCTTACGGTGGACTGAAGCTTATTGTAAGTTGGCTTATGTCGAATTATCAGTGGAGTCGAATAGATGAGAGCTGCCTTTGTGTCACAATGGAGGCAGAGAGCCTCAACCAACTTGGATATCGAAGGGTATCTCACGATTATATTTCATAAATCTGTTGGAATCAAAATTGTTGTAATTGTTAAAATTTTAAAATTAAATTATAAGCGTTGATTGGTGTGATGTCGTTGAATTTTAACGTGACATAAAGCGTATCTTTTGCATAGATAACGTCAAGGAGAACCTCAGGGAGGACGGTTTTCCTGTTACTGATGAAGAAATTTTGAGAGTATACACATTACAGTTATACAAGTTTTTTGATATTGGTCCTAGGGGTCCCGATCGGTCGATAAAGGCAGCTCTCTTCTTGTTCTCTTCTGCCCTCTCTCTGACATGTGAACGACTCCTACCATCATCTCTGAATGCATTTAGGATAGTATTCTAAAAGACGGATTGACTGATGCCATGCGTGATGAACCGATGGGACTTTGTGCCGAAAAAACGGCGGAAGATTACAATCTGAGCAGAGCCGATCAGGACGCATTTGCTATTGAAAGCTATCGAAGAGTCGCCAACGCCTGGCAAGTAAGCCGATCCCTTACTTACGATGATATGACAATACGCAACACGACAATCTGCGACATGATATTTTTGCGACAATTCGCGACATAACGTGAAATCTATGCGACAATTCGTGACATACACAATGTCGCAAATTGTCGCAAAAATATCATGTCGCGGATTGTCGTCTCGCGAGTTGTCCGTTTCCCCTTAATTACACGTTCCTCTTCGGTCGCCGTCCCCGGTTGCTATAGTTATGACTAATTTGGTTAATTGTTATTGAAGAGGAGATGCGGTCCCTTCTAGCCGAAATGTATGTCCCTTGCTTTCAGCTATCGATGACAAGCTGGCTGCATGTTATTTATATCTGTTTATTTTGGAATTAACTTACCGCTAAGCAGCTTATTATATGTAGTTGAAAACAATATACTGTACATTTCTTTCGGCTAGAGGTGACCAGAGTTTCTCTTTATATTTCGGGCTTTATTGTTCCGACCAACACGCTCTAAGACGCATTTAGATGTGTCAACGTTGTCAACCTTGACCGTTTCACTCGAAAGGGTCAAAATTCTGTTTGATCGAAAAAATGACCAACGCAAACTTAATGACAGGATAAAAGCACGTTAATCGCGTTGCAGTCGGGTGTGTTCGCGGACGAAATAGTTCCAGTGACAGTGAAGCCAAAACGGGGAGCAGAATATGTAGTGAAAGAAGATGAAGAGTACAAGAAGCTGAACGAGGCGAAGATGCCGACGCTGCAGCCCGCGTTCCGAAAGGACGGCAAGGGAACGATCACGGCGGGAAACGCCAGCAGTTTGAACGACGGCGCTGCCGCGCTCGTTCTTATGACTGCATCCAGAGCCGCCGAATTAAACCTCCGCCCCTTAGCCAAGATCATCGCCTTTGCTGAAGCCGGCACCGCTCCCGTCGACTTTTCCATCGCCCCTTCATTGGCCATTCCAAAAGTATGTCTTTTATTTTGATGTTGTGTTGGTACAGCGTAGAATGAAAGTGAGTAATTTAATTGGGAGGCGAGTTATTTGAAATTATGGCGAATGAGTGGTGCAGTATGGATTAGTGCAGTTTCGCGAGTTTAATCAGCCGGTTTCGTTTCGCGGACTCTAGCTGAAGTCGTGTTTAATGGGCGTGACTTGGTTGCGCTGGCGAAATGATTCTGGCTGATTTCACGATGAATTGCCAATATGTTCAGATCGTATGTTATAAATTCTTGTCAAAGTGCATACAAATCTGGCCAGAAGTGTTTATCCAGCGCAGTTATGTTGTACCCTTAGGGAATATATTCAAGCATTGCGTTTGGCAGGGTTTTAACTGAAGTGCGCGACAAGAAAACCGATCCAATCAGTGCCGCTCTCGGCCATTCCTGCAGTTACAGTAAAACCTTGATAAATGCAGCCATTCGTGGCCCTATCTTCAATACTTTGCAAGAATGATAGTCGTTTCTTGGTTTTTACGCACGTAAATTGATCGAAAGAAGCGCTATCGACCTTCGCAGCAGTTTGCCGTATTCAATCTAAGACTTCTTGTTACTGATCGGCTAATGTTGACTATAATATAAAGTGTAGTAGACGGCAGCCGCGAAAACATCCACTCATCCGAGTGCCGCATTTATCCGCCCCACGCTTATGCGCTTCCAACTATATTGAATTATTCAGGCGCTTAAACGAGCGAATTTGACGAAGGACGACGTGGACCTCTGGGAGATCAACGAGGCGTTTTCGGCTACCGGGTTGGCCAATATCAAAGAGCTCGGTCTTGATCATTCCAAAGTGAACATTCACGGCGGCGCCGTTGCCCTTGGTCATCCTATTGGGTACGTTGCTGACTCTGGGACCTACTTTGACAAACAACTCCACTTTGTGTATAATTATGCAAACGCGCGCGGTAAGATGGTACCGTATACCTTAATGGCTATTATTGGGGTTTGGGGCAGCAAATCACACAGATGTGCACGGTTCTACAATAGGAAAAGATGCGAGGTAAACAGAAGGGAGCAGCGGGGGGAACAGATTGGCTGCTGTCAGAACGGGTAGTAAGAGTGAGTAGTGAGGACGAGTATGATATCATGGATATCACCCAACTGGAACACTGGTACGACCGCACCCCGCGACCGCACCCCACGACAGCTATATCGTACATGCACATCGAATACACATTGACCGTCGGCTAGCTCAAACGCGCTTCAGTTCTCTGATTGCAAGTCTATATGCGCTATGTCACTCACTCATTGCAACATTAGGAGACACTGCAGTCACGCGCCCTTCGTATGTGTCACCGACGCTTCCCTAACGGAAACCTTTGAATACTCTTGCGATAATTGCCTTTTAAGCACCGCAGTCTGACTCGCAGCGAAAGTTGCTTAATACTTGAGGCGAGAGCGCACGATAATGTTTATATAGATTAGTCAGACCGTAGAAGATGTGCAATATTCTCTTGCATTTTCTTGCATTTTCTTATATTCTAAAATTATTGAAATTTCAGGATGTCTGGTGCTCGCATTGTCGTGCATTTGGTGCACGTCTTGAAGCCGGGCCAGAAGGGAGTGGCTGCCGTCTGCAACGGAGGCGGCGAAGCGACGGCGCTCGTTATTGAGAAACTCTGAATTGTCACATCGTTATGCGTCCAATCGGCCGGCTCCCGCGGCTTCGCTGGCCTCTGTATCGTTGTGTTATTTTATTAACAGCTGTCTTGTAGCATTTTGCCGCGTGACGTTATTCTCTTATGCAAATAAAGTATTTCTTGTGTGTCCGCTAGTGAGATATACCGCCGCGCGTTGCTTTTTTGCTCGTTAACGCTCGATTAGCGACCGTGTCTGCGCGTGCGACCTGCGACGCAAAGGGAACGCCGACTGAGGCGGCGGAACACTATATTCGACCGTCTAGCGCCGACCGCGGCGGTCTCTTAGTGGCCGTATGCGGGCGCATGGGTGGGGCGGCGCCCGCCTTGCATACCCCCGATCCTTATGGCGGTGCGAGCGCGCAAAGTCCATCCTATCCGACCAAGTTGATGCCCGAATCGGAAGCTCGCACCAGTCTAACGAATACGATTGTCAACATGCGCGACTCGTCGACGCGCCGCCTTTACGGCCACAGTGGCAAACAGTGGGTGGGCCGATGGATGGGCGATTGCCGTTTCGATTTGGCGACGATCGCCGGGAGCTGGCCGGGCGGTACTTTGTGTCGAGGCGGGCGCCTGGAATTCATTAGCACGAAGAGCCGACCGGGCTTGTACGCCTGCGAAGCGGCGGGTACCGCTGCGCTCAGACTCGAACGGACTCTCTCTGTTGCGGCCGGAGCAGTCGTCGTCGTTGTCGGCGTCCCCGGACACCATTGAGCGCTTATCGAATGATACTCGCAAGCTGCGCGTTCCTTCCCGCAGTTCCACACCCTACCCCGATCGATGCGCCCACCGACCAACCGTCCGGCCCACCGACCACCGTCCGCGATCGGTCGGTCGGCGATTCGGCGACGGGAAACGGAGGGAAACGGCGATCGATGGTGCGCTGTCTTTTTGGTTGATTAGCGCGGGCGCCGTCGACTCACGCCGACTTATTATCGAACGGCATGAACGCGCGCGCCGACGGGAAGCTGCGCCTCTCACCGCAGCCACTGCCGCGTTCCGTTATTTCGGTCGAGGCGCGCCTTCGGCACGGCGCCTTTGATTAGCGCTGTTAGTGTGCGGATCCGACTTGAGCCGCGACGACCGATCCGTCGCTACGTTGCAGCCGCGGCCATGGACTACATCACCAGTTTCGACATCCGTCTCGAAAAGGACGTCTACTATGCAGGTCGTTTTTGCGCTCCTACTTACTTTGTTGTTTCGTTTGTTGAATATTTCCTTTTTCGGCGAAGCGCTCAACGGCATCGTGGTGCTGGAGAACTCGGAGAATATCAAGATCAGAGGTTAGTGGTGGCTGGACACTAAGATTAACGGCCGTCGGAAGTGACCGACGCTCGTAAGCCGTCGGCCGGACGACGTCGTTTAGTAGTTGCAACAAAATTTGCTTTGATCGGCGCGCCGGCGACTCGTATCGATCGAGCGACGGCAGCGTAACGCCTCCGAACGAGCTCGTTCAACCGGTCAATTGCAGGCATCCGGGTGGTGCTGCGGGGCAAAGCGCACGCTCAGATGAAAATCACCAAATCCGGCGAGCGCCGTACGGTCAAAGACGACCAGTACTTGCTCGACGACAAGGCTGTCATTTGGGGCAAAGGTACGCGCGCGTACGCCGTGCTGGAGTAGCCGCGCAGGGAGAACGCTCATTATAGACAAACACGAAGAGGACGGCCACATTCCCATTCTTCCGCGCGGAATGCATCAGTTTCCGTTCAGCTTCCAGTTGCCGCAGACGGCGCTGCCTTGCTCCCTCGAGTCGAAGCTCGGTACCATTCGCTACTATATCAAGGTCTCTCTATTAAAACCACTCGCATATAAGTGCGTGAGCGTGTGTGAAGAGCGTGTTGATGTCTGCAGGTTGTGATTGACATTCCGTACGCGAGCTCCCCACAAGGCATCAAGTACTTTACCGTCATAGGACCTCACATCGACTGCATGGAGGAGAAATATTTGGTGCGGAAATCGTTGCGGCGTTTTTTGCTGTCGCGCGCAACGTTTTTTGCTTTCAGAATTCCCTGGTGGGACAAGACCGGAAGACCACTTGCTGTCTTTGCTGTCAGCGCGGCTCGCTCGCGCTAAGGCTCACGCTCGAGCGCACGGCGTACGTGTGCGGCGAGAATATTCGCGTCCACGCTCAGGTCGAGAATCAGTCGAATCAGGCAATCACCATCAAAATCAAACTGATCCAGGTAGAGGCGCGTCTTTCCACGCAGTAGTAGTCGCGCATGGGAGGCGTGCATAAGCAGCGGTCGCTTTCAGTTTGTGGAATACTTCATCGACAAGGGCGTGCTGGGGGAAAGCAAAGCGCTCAGCTGCACCGTCCTCGAGCATAAGTACCGCTTCGTTCTTGTGTTCATTAGCGCAACTCGCCGCCAATCGAGCGTTCGCTTTCCAGGTCCCCACCGATCGCGCAGTACTCTCAGGGCAAATACGACTCCACCCTCGAACAACCCATCAAACTGCCCGTCGTCCCCGCCACCCTCATCGGCGTCTGTCGGCTCATACAAATTTACTACGTCTTAAAGGTTGTCCCCGCTCCCTCCCATACGCATTTGTTCAAATTATACTCTCTCTCACCGTCTGATAGGTTTGCTTGGAAGACGAAAAGAGCAACGAAAGCCTGCCGATGGACTTCCCGCTAACAGTAGCCACTGTACCGTACCGCATACCGAACAGCTCAATGTCAATGCCGCCGACAGAATACGGTAGTGCGAGTGTCGCGAATTGCTCTTTATCATTCTTGCGAGCAATACGTTTTTTCACCTTAGATTTTTGCGCCGAGCACGTGGAAGGCGGCAAGTATATTTCCCCAGAGTTTCGACTAGGTCAAGTGTATGACGGCGGTACTGGCGAGCCGAGCGTCTCCGTCGACGACGATCATATGCTGCTGTACCGACCGGTGTACGTCCGCATCGCCGACAGAGATAAGCCCCAGGCGACTCCGCGATTCTCTCGGGACTACAGTCCGGCCGAACTGCCCGGCACGTCGGCCGTGCGCAACAAGCTGAACGCCGCTGACAACGGCGCGGCTATTGTCAGCAAACCGACTGCCACTTACGCCGTAGCCACCACCGAGGTCACCGTCGATCTGCACCAGTTGAACATTAAAGAGCAGTCGAAGTCGGCGTCCGCCCCCGACGACTCTCAGCAGACGCCTCCGGTGTCCAATAAACATAAACAGCCGCTGCTCGCCGAAGCGAGCTCGGGCTTGTCGTAGCGGATGAATGCGCCTAGCGACCGTCATCGTTGTGAAACTTACCTTCGACAATTACGGAATGCCCACTTTATTATCAATGCTATATCAGGTGATGACAATCAAATTCTAATATCAGCAGCACCGAGTGTGATATTTCCGCGCAGTGATTGTGTGTATGTCTCAGTTGCCAGCAATCGATCGATTCGTCATTTAATACAGCTCTCAGCAGCGCTTTACTCTCGAAATTTTGTCGATTGCATTCGAATCAGAAGTCCATAACTTAACAGCAATGGCGTTTGTATATGACTAACACCAATTCGACTGCCAATCGTTAAAGCACACAAACAACTTTGCGATTCATAAAGTGCGTGAGGATCGTCGAATAGAAGAGATGAAAGCTTGAGCAGACAAGCACCACCCATTTGAAGCCACTCCGTTGTCGACTAAAGGGCGCTTTGTCGACAAACGGCACCTTATTTACAATTATACCTGTACTAGGCATGTACAATAAAAGCAGCGTTAGCTCTGACGTCACAAATTTTTCCTTTTTGATCGGATTCAGAGTCACAAATCAGCCATTTGAAAAGCCAGAATTAGGGTCAGATGTTAATTTCAAAGTTGGACGTTAAATAACAATATTCTGATCGTCTGGACAAAAGTCAGAGTCAGATATTGCATTTAACAATTCGAAATGTCAGAATCAGAAAGGAATGCTTTGGATATCAAAAGAGTGATAAATTATTTTCGATGGCAAAGCTAACACTGAATGAAAGGCAAGACAAGCGATAAAGGTAGGGGGAAGAATGAGGATTCATTATTGCTTGGCCTTGCTCAAAAATGCTTCGTAAAGAACTCGACGCCTGACAAAGCCGACGAGTATAAGCGCAATGCTGAGGGAGGTCAACCCGAGCAGCGCAATGGCCAATCCTGCGAATCGCTGGGCCGACAAACAGATCGACCCGTCCGTCTTCGACAAATACGAGCGCAGATTACCAGCTTCTTTATTTTGATCCGGTATCAGCGTCTCCTGTTCGCTCATCTCCATCGCTGCAAATCGTCGTCATACCGTATATGATATATCGTATATGACTATATCGAGACTTCGTCCCTTCAAAAGTTTAACCTGAACGATGCTGCGGACATCATATAGGAGACATCATATAGGGGTNTGTTCGAAAAGAGGTGCAGACGATTGTTCTCGAGGAGGCGGGGATGGCTGTTTTCGTGGATGTGGGGGCGGCTGTTCCCGAGGAGTCTGCTGCGTTTGCTGCGTCTCTGCGAAAGTTACCGTCGACGAGATCGTCGAGAGATCGTCGAAAGGCAACGGCGTTTCCGTTGGTTGTGCCGGCGCTGTTGTTGAGCCCGACTCGAGCTCAGAAGTGTAGGCTGCTACGGTGGTGTCGTCTACAGAGTGGGACACCATCATGTGGGGCACCGCCGACGGGCTGGCTCCACCAACGCAGTTTGGTTGCTGAATGGAAACTTTGATAGTCGCAGAAACCTCATATCAATGCCCTACCACTAAAGAGCAGCCAGTAACTCCGTCCTTCACCCTTAGCTCTATTTGGCAGTTGAAATACAAAGCTGGACGGTCTGCGAACTTAAACACGTGCGCTTCCTGTCCTGCCATCAAGTCGGAGGAATATTCCAGATTCTGTAGAATGAAATGGTCCACTTCGCAGCTGCAGCAAAAACCGTTTTGCACCACTATCGAACACTAACACTTAAAAAAAAAGTACCCATTTTGATCCAGAACTGGAACTGTCGAGCCACCTTGTCTGAAAAACATTTTTGTGCGTTTTATTGAAATAGGTGTCCTATCCAGACGTGGGCTTTGGGCGTATGGTCAACCTTTTGTTGGAAGAGATAAAGAAAACTTTGCAGATTTGAGTGCGTTGTTGTTTTCGTATAAACTGTGTGGCGGCGACCTTTTTATTACTGAAATAAGCCCGTCAACTGGGGCAATGAAAATTCCTGGGGTAAATGCGCCCCCAAAGTGGCCGGCCATACTCCCAATGCCCGAACACGCGTCCACGTCAAGTCTTACCCGTCGCCGACACTGCAAGTATGCACTCTCATACAATACTGATCCTCCACTTTCGCCTCGCATGACCACTGAAAATGTTGATGAGAGTAAAATGAGTGCGATTATTTGCGCGCAAGGCGATCATTGACGCACTTTGTGATAGACGGGTTCGCCAATCTTCGCGTATGCGACCGGCGCGCCGTCGATGCCGCCGCGTAATATTTGATATCGACACACCGGCATCTCCGACTGCTTCTCAATCAAGCTCGTCGTCAGCATGCTGTAAAATTTGCCCGATAGAGCGCCTCTTATAGTGATCAGAAATCAAACACACTCACCTGACTTCTATTTCTTGGGACACTGATTTTCCGGCCTCCTAAAAGTGGAATTTCACGATCGCGAATAAAGATAAGTTGCTGACTGACCATGTAGAAGCAGCTGATGCGATAAGCACGGTCGACTTTTGTCAAGAAGATTCTGTGAAAAGAGATAATTACCGTAGCCGACACGCTGACGCCACTGATCTGAAGAAGGAGAAGGTCAATGGAGAGTTCCCAAGCTACTGTATACTCGCCTCTCTAGAGCGCTTCATTCCGCAGCGATCGAATCGTAGCAGAAACATGCCCTCTTCCTCGCCAACGCCATTCTTTACACACGACTCTTCGTCATGGGAAAATCCTTTGACGAACATTCTACCAAAGAACGAATTTTGCGCTTTGAAAGAGACGGTGATCGTTTCTGAGCCGCATTCGATCACCGGCTCGCCTGCAATAATCAACCATAAGAGGAGGGGGAATCAACTTGTTCGCTACGTACCGATCACCCCATTGTCGATTGGAATGGAGGAGACGGTGGCGAGCAGCTAGAAAACAGAAGTGGTTTGGCAGGCGAGACAAGACGGAGGTGCAGAGCGCACAACTTACCATCAAGATGCAAGCGAATCCATGCACGGTGCATGGCACCGATAACATGACGTCGTCGACTGCGCTGCTGAAATCAGTGGCGCTGAGGAGAACGATCGTCGTAAAATGAGGCGACCGCTGCGCGCCAACCCCCTCGTCAGTTCTAAGACGACTTGCGGCGGACAAGCATTAAAAAGAGAACTCCGAGCCCATGTAACCGGCCGAGGTCGGATGGGGTCCGGCCTAGTTGTGCGTCAGGGGCACGAAGGGCCGGCGCGGATAACCGAGATGCAAGGCGGCATCTAATCGACATTATGCGACAATTCACGCGAGTCGTCCCATTGCGGCGGGCCATAAGATCGCCAGTTGAGTGAATTCATCCTGCGGAAGGAGTATTTGACTCCTCCACTTCTGCCCCACAAACCTACCTACGCTTGAGCGGCGCCAACGCCGCGCCCATCGGGGTAATTGCAACGGTCATTGTCCAGGCTCGACGTCCAACAAATCATCCGCCCTTACCGCCCCCAACCTTCAGCCCGTTTGTGCGCATCCACGCGCACCGCCGCATTATTGCGGTCATCCGCGACATTTCTGCGCGCGCAAAAAGCTCCTGCCGGAAAATGTCTTCACATTGGCGCGGATGGAATGATCGCCGCCCCGATTTCGCTTCTCATGACGGTCAAAAAATGCGCCGCGCTAATTGTCATCCATCCGGGTTTATTGTTGGTCGTGTTACCTGTGAGGGGGGACCTTGACTGACGCTCGACAGTGCCGCCGCTCGCTGCAACGCCGACTTTCGAATACTGCCTTCTTAGGCTTCAGTGGCTGAACGTCGGCGAACGACAGCCCGGTAGCCGCAGCTTTCTGTAAGATGTACCGTCACGCAGCGGCGCCCGCCAAGGCGTCAAACTAAGAGTCTGTGTCACACAAAGCGACGTGCTCGCAGAGGCGGCGGCTGGTCGACTCGAATCGCGAACAAAAAAAAGGGGGGAAGACAGATGATCGCGCAGTTTGTCTGAATGCCTTTTATCCGGTCCGAGCCGGCGGAAATTCGCAAATTCCTTCAATCGGATCGTGCTCAAGCGTTCTCATGATCGTTACCGCCAGATTCTTTCTCTTCCATTGTCAGCGTCGGCAAATGTTCTCGCCGAAGCCGTCCGTCTGGCAGACGGGGGCGGCGAGCGCGACGTGCAGTCGCGTCGGCACATCTTGACACGATTTACTCTGCCAATCAAACTAGACATGCCATGAGCAGATGAATGAATACTGATTGCAAGGTGCCGGTTGCATATGCCACGCGACAGTGCGCGAATTGGTTTGGCAATGGGCGACCTTTTGACGAGCAATTTACCCCAGAAGGATGCCGACTTCCATTCAGCCCACGTGGGGCCGACGAACAATGCCGGCTTCCGTCCCGGCACATCACGCGGAGATGGCCACAGCGCAGGTGCACCAACAGCTCCTCTATCTAACTCGCACAATGATCCATTGATTTCATTTAAATGGTTCAGCTAACAACAGCTAGCTTAAAAGCGCATGTATCAAATGAGAAGTACATAATTTTGCACAATGACCTTTCTGTCGGTAGCAGCGCTGTTGTTCTTTGGAGTCGGAGTGGTCGTTTGGGCGCAAGACANCCACGTTCTCTCGCTGAGAAGAGAAATTCTAGGCGCCGCCAACATTGGCGGCAACAGTTTTGAAGTGTCAGCAGCGAGCGACGTCGTGCTCAAGGCTGGAGTTATCACGGTGGACGTGATCGTAACGCCAGCAAAACCGCACGTTGCGCAGGCCGATAAAATTATCATGACCGAAGATTCGCTGAGACGAAAGCGATCGGTACACAATCGCGTTCGCCGCGCGGTCCACCCCCAAGTGTACCTCGAGCTCGGCGTCATCGTTGATAAGGGACTGTGGGACACATATGTCACCAACTACGGTAGTCAAGCGCAAGCCGAACTCGACTCTTACATTGGCGCCGTGATCGACATGTTGCAGTCGGACTACTTGCAGTTCTCACCGCCGGTTCACATCGAAGTCCAAAAGTAGGCCAGAAAATAATCACTTTTACCAAACGGGTGAATAATGATATACTGTGCAGCTACACCGTTTGGAAAGTTCAACCAACATACACCACCGCAGGCAAATATAACGGCGATATTGACACCTACCTCGCTGACACGAGGCTGTCGCCGTACAATGCGAATGCGATGGGAGTTGATCACGTGACCATCGTCAGCGGCTTCAATTTGCAGAAAGGCGGAGGGTATGTTTTATGACTGCGGCGAGTAGCGCGCTGAGATGATTAAAACTATATATAATATTTAGCCCAATTGGCGGTCTTGCCTACACGGATGTCATCTGTTCGCCGACGTACTCTGTGTCGGTGATGAACGGCGGAGACTTTACTACCGGCTATATCCTCGCCCACGAACTCGGCCACAGCTTCGGAATCCTCCATGACGGCGACGCTAGCGGCACGTACGAGAAGAGCTGCTCAGGCGTCGGCTTCCTTATGTCGCCGAGCACGGGTACGCAAGGACCGGGCTGGTCGACTTGCTCGAAAGCGCGCTACCAAGCCACGATAGACAAACTCGACTCCACCAACACCAACTGCCTGCTCAACGTGGTAAGAGAGAGTGGAATTTTTTTGCAAAGACAATGTGAGAATGATGATGATGTGAAGGTGACTCCGGATGCCGTCAACGCGAACCCCGGTCAGAAGTACCCCATGGAATCGCAGTGCATAGGGAAGATGGGAGCGTGCGGGCGAGCGGCTATCCCCACACAAGACAATCCCACGGATTGTCGCGCAATCAAGTGCCGAAGTCACATGCAAATGTTAACCAGCAGCAACAGTGTTACCAAACTCGACGGCACATTCTGCGGTAGCGGCAAGACGTGTCAGAACGGAGTGTGCGCCACTGCCAGCATCACCCTCACCCCCGTTAATGGCGGCTGGGGAGCGTGGAGCGAACGTGCCGATAGCCAGTGCGGCGGCAATGGCTGCAGCAAGGCCTGTGTCATGGTCGGCCAAAAGCGACTGCAAGTGCAGAACCGACGTTGCGACAGTCCCTTCCCCAACAATGGCGGCACAACTTGCGCCGGCCGCAGCCAGCGCGCCGTGGTCTGTGGCGCGACATGCACCACCGGCGTGGCCACCCGGGCCGCTGCCGACCTCAACAAGTGTAAAGTGGACAACCCCACCGCCACGGCTGCCACTCCGCAAAGCGCCCCGTACGATTGTCTTCTCGTATGCGCCACTCCTTCGGGAACGCGGTACACCAATGCCGAGAACGGAGTTCCTTGCACAGGCGGTATGAATCGACTTCCACCTCTAAGACGCAGCTGTAAATATTTTTTAGGCTTCTGTTTGAACGGTGAGTGCGCGACCAAGTATTGGTCGGCAGGCTCGTTGGAGGGCTACGGCTATTCGACAGCCGACTTCTCGCCGGCCCCTGTGTTCAATGGAGTGACGGCGACGACCACAACGACGGCCGCGCCAGCCGGACCACCGACAAACTGCGTGTACCAGTGGTCGGCGTTCTCAGCGTGCAGCGCGTCGTGCGGAACTGGCCTGAAGTCCCAATCTCGCTCGCCTCTGCAACAGGCCACCAATGGAGGAACCCCTTGCGAAACCACCCCCTCATATCAATTCGCCACTTGCAAGCTTGCTTCATGCCGTATGTACAACGCTTATACAGTAACTTTATGTGTAATTTGTTCCCTCTACAGCTGGTGCGACGGAATATACCTACAATTTCGTGGGCGTTCGAGTCGACATGACTGAAGTGACGGCATCAAGCTACGGTACAACGGCGCTTTCAACTCAGGCTAACTGGAATGCGTGCGCGAACGCATGCACCGGCACGGGTCAATGCAAGGCAATCCTGTGGGACGATGCCAGCAAAAAATGCGTCGTCTTCACCGTCCTCAATCAAAGTAACGGCGTTCGCCAGAGCAGTACATCGCCATTTGTGCTCTATTTACTCTAGGAAAATGTCACAAATGTTACGTAGATAAGCTTCAGGAAAGTGAAATAAATTTTTATTCGACAATTGTAACCGACAGAGACAATGCGAACAGGTACATAAAGTTATCGGATTCGATTTGATGGCAAAGCGCAACGCTGTCAGTGGGTGTTTTCGCAGATTTATCGCTGTCGAATACGCTTGCTCTGTCTAGAGGGCGTACTCTCTTGAGTGCGACGTCGCCTGTGTGATGCGTTCTTGCTAGTTGGCAGGCGAGAGGTCGGCGGGTCGTCTTCGGTCCAGGCGATGGCGCCTTGTTCGACAAGTGCGTGCATAAAGCACTTGGACGCATTCGACGCCTTCTGCACGTGCACAAGCTTGTCCATACTCAAGCCGACAGCGTGCGTCGTCAACTGATAAAGGCCGAATCGAATTACAGTCAAAGTGTATTGATCAGTACCGACAAAATGAAGTTTTGCTCTTGTAGCTATAAAGGTTAAGATCCGCTTTTTCTAAGCATCGAGAAACTCTTGGCACAGTTGGCAAAAAGTGTTCGGATTTTGCTGAAATTTGTTACGCCAGGGTACTTTAGGGTGAAACTTCCGAAAATGATGTCGAATTTTTTCACAAAAGTTTTCGCTTCGAGATACGGCGGGAAATTCAAATTTGCTTGCTGAAAACGCAGAACTTGTCGAAATCATTATTTTTATATATCAATCGATTGGAAATGATGAGAAAAATCTGAACACGTTTTCAAATTGAAAATTGGTAAAGAACCTGAAAAGTTATGTAAGAGAGAAAATTCGAATTTTAAAACTTTTTTGGTTTTTCGATTTTTTCGGTCAAAGCTTGGTTGGATAACGAGGCTGAGCACCCCTTGGGGTTGAAGCCCTAGCTCAGGGCTATCTAATGGC
>NIUQ01002374.1:0-22803 GCA_002796945.1 Plectus sambesii
TCCAGGAGAATCTTCTGAATACTCTTATGAATGGATCTGAAGAAATTAGACCGCGCAGTTTTGGCTTTGAAAGCAATTTTAGGGCAACAAAATTTTGACTTCAGTCTTTTTATGCCAAATCTCAACAGAATAGCAAAAAAAATGAATCAGAATGACCAGACTGTTTCAAATATTGTGTTATCGACCTTCGTTAGTGCTTCTTTCAGCTTAAACTGATGTTTTTTAACCTTTCAATTGACAATATATAAGCAATTTGAAGATTTCTTGATCCATCAGGGCAATTTGGGGTGTTCTGACGCGCATTCGCTATTTCCATTATGACCATTAATTGGCCACCTTAAGCATGGGTAAAAGTGACCGAAAGGATCGAACTTCTAACTTAATTTTGAGAGCCTGAGTTATCTATAAAATTACGAAAACATTGCAATCATACTAATCGCGACTTCCTCTATCAAGCGGTATATATTTTTCTGATCAGCGAATTTTTTTAAATTTCGGCTGCCCGTCTCTAAACCTATGAATACATTCGATATACATTGTGAAATTTCATTACATACACATTAGTCTTATGAAATTGGTCCTTGGCCAACCTGATAATTGTCATTATCCACATTAGGTGCGGAGCCAGGTATCTAGAGACTGAGTCCACTATTTTAAGGGTTTTTTGTAAATAGCGAGAAACATCCGATTATGCTCCAATTATTTCGTAGACGAAGTACACTGTGTTTTCCTATCTGTTCGGTTACAGATCGTTAAGCTCTGTTCGATAGTTCACATGATCTGACCTTAGCGCTCAGTACTGAAATCTGCGCGTGTAGAATTGTAAATAGGAACGAGGCGCTTTTGCACTCGCTTGATAACATTCCGTTTTCAGACGACCATGTTCCGTAACATGTAAGAAGAC
Source organism: Plectus sambesii (assembly GCA_002796945.1). Classification (NCBI taxonomy): domain Eukaryota; kingdom Metazoa; phylum Nematoda; class Chromadorea; order Plectida; family Plectidae; genus Plectus; species Plectus sambesii. The sequence goes on from NIUQ01002374.1 coordinate 905, forward strand.
GACGGAACAAGCTCTGAACAAGGCACCGAGCTCTTTTTTTTGGGAAAAATGCGACGCGAACAGGGATGCCATTTTCACTAAAATTTAAGAATTTGTCTTAAATTTAGGTGTGCTGTCTTAAATCTTGTGACAAAATTTAAGACAATAAAGGAGCAGGCAAATGTGTACATTTTTTGTCTTTCGCGAAACTTTACGGTTGTCTTGTCATCTTTTTGCCTTTCTTGGAAATCAGATATTACTACTAAAGTTTCTTCTTCTTTTTCATTAAAAAAAGAAACTTCGAAAAGTCGCAAAAACAATGTGATATTTTGTCTAAAATTTTGTCTTAAATTGGAAGCGTTTGTCTTAAAAAGCGATTTTCGACCTGGCATCCCTGGACCCGAAAACCGCTAAGGAAGTCGTGGAAGGATGGTGTAAAAGTCGACGTGAATGTTAGTGCTAATAAAAGTCACATAATGCAAAAAAACAGTCATCATTTTTTATTTCACGGTAGATTGATCGTTGTCATCAAACTGAAATCGAATATCATGTGTTGCAATCACAAATTAAAAATAATCACTTGCGTTACTGTACCTGATGTTATTGCTCAAAAACAATTAGCAGTACTTTTGGGTCAAAAATATGAGTAGTACGAGCATGATAACTAGTGAAATGCTTTTGGAGAAGTTACGGCAAGTTCCGTTGCAAATCCCAGCATCGCGGCAGTAGCAATTAGTATATTTCGTTCCATTGTTGTATTCGATGTCTTCGCACCTGCTCGACATGTTCCCATACAAACTGTACGGTACGCAGCTCTGCGTCATGTGATAACGACCTGAACAAAGAGATGTGCTGTTATTCATCGTAATTGAGAAAATTTGAGAAACAATACGGATGGGACTCTTTTCGGAGCCGCCATAAGCAAATAGCATTTGAATATGAAAGTTAAAGCATCAAACACCCTTCTGTATCTTGCGGATACTGTAGCACAGAAATGGAAGGAGTTTATTCTTGGTAATTGCGTAACAAGCTCTACCCACATTTACGGAATTCGCCATAAATACTTGCAGATAAAATTGTAAGAGCATTTTTTGCAAAAGTGCAGGTTACTGCAGTTGTTGCCGTCACCAAGAGTGAGAGCTGTTACTGTACCAATGAAGAAAGATTTTTTTCATTACCATCAGGATAGTTGATTGAAGTCTTTACGCAGTACATTCCATAGCAAGAAAACCCATGTTCGCATTTCATGGTTGTGACGTCGCAAAGTAGGCAGCTAATGAGTGCTGAAATTTTAGGATAACTCTCACAAGTCAAAAGAGCTTGAGAGATCAAATTTTTGTGCTCAGAATCAAGGTGGGTTTTCTTATTGTATTTAATTACGGACTCTCTTTTTGCTCTTTTGTATGGATCAACCTCAGGATTTAAGTATCGATTCTATCGCCTCATCCATGTCCGTCAGTGATAAACTGCATGATAATTTTCGATATTTCTTTTTGATATTTCTGATATTTTTGGTAGTTGATAAAAAATAAGAATGAGTATGATTGATTAAGCCGGTTGATCGACTCTGCTGGCGTTTCTGAAATAATCCTTACTCCCATTGTGGAATTTGTCGTTGCATTGACCATTTGGTGCAAAATCGGTGTCGTTGTTGCAATAACTCTGATGACAGAACTTGACTTGGACGAGAGGATTGTGCGTCTGTCCATAACGCTCGATCGTAGGAATCGTTCCTCCAAAACACTGATCGGTTGTTCCTATGCCTGGATCATACCCGATCAGATCGTCCAGACATCCACGAACCGTATAGTTTCCGCCAAGTTCTTTGTCAAGAGTCCAGTTATCTGAACAATTCAAAGGGTTTTATGCGGCATTCAACAAAAGAACTGGAATAGATTAGAGACGACAAGTAGGATTGGATCGCGGCCGATCGAGGTCATAGGATACTATAACTGATGACGCGTTTAAAACCTTTTAGCGCTCCCGACAAAAGCAACTGTTCAGAGCTTTACATGACTCTGTATATTCGGGATTGAGAAGCGTAAATTGAGGTTGTGAACTCATTTGTCTTTGTAATTTATCCGATCTTGATGCAAATTTCTTCGTTATTCTTGGAGCATGCACACACGCTTAATGAGAAGGAAGATGACATCTTCATATTCGAAAATTTGTATTGGAAGTTGTTAACATTAGTTTGACCAGGTGTCCTCTTGCATGTTCTCCTAACGTATTGAATAAATGAACGGCGCAAGTTTATTAAGCACGCTCTAAAACTTCGAAGCAGAGTTTGGTTTGACTGAAGAATGAGTCTTTCTTAAGAGTATCACGTCACTTACCGAGCACCTCGACACCTTGGATATGCAAAGTGACGCAAGCTGTATTGCATGATTTCCTAGCCGCTGACCAGGAAGATGGATAGCTTATATCATCACATTGATTGTGACTGAACAAATCATCGCTAATGATCTTCGGAAAATGGGTCTCGTGCCACCGCGATTTCAGCTCCATCGAGGCGCATGTGTAGCATTCGAGTGCCAAACTGGCGGGCACACATACAGCAAGGAAAAGCCAAACGCTATATCGCATTACTACACAACTGCCGACAGATTAGCGATAAAGTTTCGCGAACAGCGGCGCTGTCATGGTTACAAGGCTAAGTAAATTGCTGGATGCTCTGCTGAGCTCAGAAGGAAGTCGCAATTAACTGATCTCTAAGCATGATTGCATCTGTTTGAATAATTGGATCGCGCCCATTCTCTCTTTAACGCATCCTTACTCCTATCTTTCGAGCGGTTATTGGCTATAAGCAAAGCGCGGCGTTTGTACCGAAATAATATCATTCAGATCAAACAGGGATCAATTTTCATAAAGCTAACGACTCGATTGAGGTCGAACTGGATAATTGCAGCAAGAGGTGACGGCAACCGTTCAGGATGTGTGGTCGGTATAACTTTCAAAAGATCTAAACGTTTCAATAATCGATAAAAAGCATGACATTTTCTTTACAAATGTCTGAGACGAAAATGTTTGGCCATTCCAAAAATGTCTCATTCAGATCTGATAGGGTTACGGTCAGTCTAGTGATAGATTCTGTGATGATCTCTCATTCGAGTTCATTCTCGCTGTCTGTTCTATGGGTCCGTTCTGTTCTCTACTACTTTACTCTCTCACCGTTCCTTTGTGCCACCGCTAGTCTCATTTCAAAAACTGCTGCCTTAAATGCCAACATGATCCATTCGTGAGTTGAACGGTATAACATGGATAAATGCAGCATCTGAATAAATTTGCACTTATTCTGTTTCTGTTGTAGCCAACGACTACCGATCGCTATGTGTAGTATTTCAAGTACACAAGAATTCAATCAACATGCAATAAAATACCGTCTTCAATGCAATGTTTTATCGCAGTTCCAATGGTACTCGTTCATCCGAAAACACAACCGTAATTCGTTCACGAAGCAAATTTTGACGATCACGACAACACTCTCGAGTGAGACAGGCAAAGTGGGATTGCCATACGAGGCGGTAAACGACGCTCGTCGCATTCCGTTCAGAACACTTGTACTGTAATTCAGGAAGGGGCGACAGCCGTTTTACCAGCCCGCCGCTGAGTTGAACCAGCCAATGTTTCAAGAGGGAAGCATGATCGGCGTCTTCATTGAGCAACCAGAAAGACACATCGTGCAAGTAATAGGGCCGTAGTGGATGCAGTTGGTCAAAGTACTGTAACTCCTGCTCGTTCGCGGTAAGTGAACTGGCCGTTAACACTGCCGCCCTTGAAAAGATCATTGTTTCTGAGCCCGTTTGATGAAATCCTTTACTTTGACTTCTGTAACAATAAAATTATACTTTTATACTTTCGGTTTGCGATAAGTTGCGAACGCGGGCGGTATTGCTTATAGTCTAAAATCAGGGGTAACTGATAATTTTCGTTGCAAAACACCCCTACGCATTACCTCATCTTCCCGCGTCTGCAGCGCCCAGTCCAGCTGTTACCTACTAATTGTTTGGAAGTATCCTGGCGCGCTTCTTACCTGTGATGCGGAGTATAGTTAAGGGTTTGTGAGGGTACTCTATATGGACGTTAACAACAATGATCAAGTAAACAAAAATGATTTTGAGCATTATTTTGAGGCGCCGATAAAAACGAATTCGTAATGAACTAAGTAATAAATTATTCCATAACTACCATAAATTTAAGCTATAATTACAGCTAATATATGATAAATTATAACTCTATTTATAAAGTAAAAAATTAATTATATTTATGAATAGTCAAATTGTCACTCACAAGTATCCTGTGCATGTATAACCCGGATAAGCGCGTGGATCAAAATTAGCGACGAACTGGAGCAGGAATCCTGAGTAACTAGCCAAATAGATGACCGCCCAACTGTCCTTGTTGTGAGCGGGTACTTCACTGGAAATAACGCTTCCAATTGGAGAGCTCAATCCACTTTGCTTCGGTGCCAAACTCAGCAAAAAGCGACCCGCCGGTGCCAACACCGCTGGGATACTGCAAAAGAACAATATAGAATGAACTCATTCATATTTTGATATGTAGTTGCAGTCTTACTTATGCTTAACCTATCATATTTAATAGTTTATACTATGTTATTAATATTTCACACTTTATACAGACCCCATAATAAAGGTTATTGTTGTAAATATAACCACTTTTATCAAAGCGATCATATTTCAGCTAAAACACGATTGAATTTCGAAAATTTGTGAAATAAGACTTTCTATAAAGAATATAGAACCTATTTTGGTGTAATTAGTGCAACACAAAAATTTTCACTTTTACTTTTTTAAAATACTGCCTATCGCACCTTTCAAATACACCGCTCAATAGAGCGCGGCATTTTCTTAAATTGGTTTTTCCGCCGGGATGAGGAAAGTTCATGACGACATGTTCGAACAGTTGGCCATCGAACCATTCCAATTTCAGCCTCGTCGCATCGGTCTCGAAGCGAAGTCGAACACCTGAGAACAGCATTGATAATAACAAACTTTCGTTTTAACAAAATAAATATCAAAGTACGGTATATTTATAGTTTTCCGTCAGTAAGAAAACCAAGCTATGGTCTTGCAACGAAAAGATTCGAGCGAGAACTCAAAAGGTAGCTATGTTGAATTGTCCAACCCAATTTGTTATTCTCTTGATATATAGTATGCTTAAGAAGTAATTAGCCACAACCAGAAGGGATCTGGCTCAAGGGATGGCTAGTTACTTCCGAAACACCCTTCACAAGATGGTCCCACAACGATATGGACGCACTCTGACACACCCCTGCGATTTTTCTACCGGCGCTTTCATACAGACGAAGAAAAAGAGTACTTGGCATTGCTCCAAGATAATCGATGTTTGAACGACTGGTGGGATATCGATTGATCAACTCGGCTTCCGATTCCATCACAGTGCACCAGAAGCTACAAGAAATATCGAATGACCAATGAAAGAACATCAAAAATAACGAGAAAATCGTACTGGACTCCATCACCGGCATGCTGCTTCACAAATGCCAAACTGAACGACAGATTCCCATCGCCCAATATCAGCACATGCCCGTCTTTTATTTGATTCATTCCTTCAACGAAGTGGATTCAACAAGTTACAATGAAATATTCATATCAAGCATGGTTATCCTCATCGAATACGTGAGCCATATTTGCAATTTATCATTAAACATTCTAGGATTATGCACTATTGATTTGGCACACGACCAGGTTCATACTGTTCATCATCTTCATTTAAACGAGGCGGTTGCTTTATCGTAGGGATTTCTGCGAATTCGACATAACATTCTGCATATTGGACCGTTTAGGGGTTTGCGAGAATGAGGGCTTAGCCTGCAACCGTTTTAATTTCGGAAATTGTCACCCCTCGTCTTCATAACCATTTCTGCTGGGTGAATGCAATAAATCAGCGACCAATTTCACAAAAAGTATACAATGCTTTCTTTCAGCTGATTTCAACAGAATATGCAGTAATTCATCAGTGCGTTGACCGATCGAGTACGTATGCTTGTATAAGTTTTATTCCGGTTTGACTACCAAAACTTTACACGACAATACGGACTCCAACACAGGAAGCACATTTGAGATTATGCAAAGTATGGCCAGAATACGGTAAACATGACTCGGCGTTGAACACCAAACGTTGAGATTCGCTAAGACAGCGAGATACAACCAGTGTTGCAAATAAGTTGAAAACTTAGCTGCTTAGAAAGTTGAGGGATCAGAATTACTGATATTTTAAACTTTATTAAGCTAATCAATAATTCTATACGTGCTGCTAAGTATACTGTCTGTGATCATGATTCTTCCACCTCGCATTCAATTTCGCCAAAACAAGCGTTCTAATTGAATGCAGAGCTAACGAAATCAAATGCAAGGTTGAAGAATCATGATGAAAGACAGTGCATTTAGTTAGTAGCACGTAGAGAATTTTTGATCAACTTTACACAGCAAAAAAATCAATAGTTATATTTTAAAAATTACAGTAAAAAAATCAATAAGTAACTTAGTGGCAACACTGGATACAACTGAATCATTTCATACTGAAGGTCTGACCGGCAGGCAGGCGATTTACAAAATTGAGGCAGCGACGATCAATTGTACCAGTAAATTGTAACTACAGTACACTTCGCGCTAACGACTACTAACAACAACTCGTCCACTCCTCCATCACGCTTCAAATCTGACTTGGTCTCAACGCTACTACCGTAACTTGATCTCGTTGGCGGCGCGAAAACGAAAAGGGTGAAGGTGAATGGCAAAGTTTGGCGACTTAGTAAGGTGACCCCGCGATAGGTTGAGAAGTAATTATCGATTGTACAAGTTTTAGTAATGCAGGAAACGGACATAACGATCGAATTTCGGTATGCCAATCATGCGTCCTACAACTTTGAACTGATATTTTCAATAAAAGAAAAGAAAAGGTGTGAACATATCTCGGGGTCGGAAAAAACTAAAACCGCGCCCTATGTTTGATGTTCTCAGTACTTAAGGTCAAACATAGGGCGCGTTTTAAGCAATTATAGGGGGCATTTTAATTGTTGCCCCTCGGGGTCACAGAATTGTTCCGTTAGGTATACGGCACTAATACATTCGAATTCTGACTAGGGTTACCGAATGGCAATGGGAGACAAATAAATGCGATGATCAGCTCAGGATTGACGACGATAGTGATCGTCTGAAAGTCGTTCGGAGAAGTATGTGCAGCGCAACAGCCTTAGAAGCATCAGCTTCAGTGGTAATAGCCACCGGTCTTTCGATCGTCCTCTTTGTGTGAACTAATCCAGCAGCACAGCAGCATCGACAGCACCATTCCTACCAGCTACAAAGGTGCGAGTCAGTACGATCCATTTTACTTTATACGGCTAAACATACTTATACATGCGATCATGCCATCAATTATTAATGACAGCGACTAAAAATTTCGCAATTAAGGTGTGATTCTACTTGAAGTTTACCGTTTCTCCATATTTATGATTCATTTTTCTGATTTAGAAAGCAAAACTTTTAGTTTCACAGTACTTCATACGGACTGCGACTGGTAAAGTAGAAGCAACACTTATGCCATTCACCAAATTTGGCATTTAAAACGCAAGTTCTGCACTTATATGCATTGCTGTCGTTAAAATACAGTACACCGAATCGCAGGTAGTAAAAAACAATCAAAATTCATTTCTCAATGATGATATAAGATCCACCCGCGCTACAGGAATTTCGCTGTTCGATGCCTTAAAAGTAGAACTACATACCTGCAAAGCACCGATGACAACACTGACGCAAATGGCAACGTCCAGGTTACTGTAGACTTTCTCGTAGAGCGCCTCGCTGCAGCCCTTGGTGTGCAAGAAGGGCTCATAGGTATATAGCTCCATTTTGTCGAAGCTTTTGCCACAGTCGGCCGGATAATCACGGAGGCCGTCTTCGTTGCAACAGGACTGCGGCACGCGACCTGAACCGTCAACTTAGTAAACTTGATCGCAGTAAGAACTTTGGTACAGCTTACGAAATATTCTTTAATATTGAAATAATATTAAATATAACCATTATATTACTTATTTTTACTTACTTTATGCGTATAACACTTCGATTATAATAAAAAATTACTTTCCAAATCAAAGTAAAAATGATCTATATTGATTAGACATGGAAAATGTCTTAAAATAAATATGGCTGATTTTGCGGTGATATTTTCACATATGTTTCATAAGGTAGCATTTAAATTGCCGCATCTACAGGATCACAGTGGGATCATGTAATTGATATAGGTTCGCTTTACGACGCGAACTCAATGATAAATGAGTACTAATCACAAGTGTAAATAATTTGCATAAATACCGTAGTTTGCCGCTCCGATGCCCAACTCGGATCGACCGGATGCCTCGCTAGAGAAATACGAGCTGAGCCAGTCCTTGTATGATTTCACACCGCAGCACTCCAGCTGAAAATGGCACGCGCGTGAACGTATTTGTGTACATAACGCACTGCACACGGATAAATCGATAACTTTGTGGTTCGGTTATTATTCGGAAGTTCATTCGAATAGTATCCGGCTGCACAAAACCAAATTTCCTCCTTTATATTAGTGGATTTTGTTCCGCCACCTACACTTTGGTATTAATTTAAAAACAATATATAAGGAACGATAAAAAACCCGCACTTAAGTCTGCTTGGCTTTACTGTATGCATGAAATATAAAGGGTCACTTATTGTTCTTATGTCTGGAGCAAGCCAGAATAGTTTGCATTGCAAACAAGGGGTATGGCTGGACAAAAACTGTATATTAGTATCCTCTAATTATTAGTGGAGACTGCAGATTTTGTCAATGATTAGACCAGACAGCATTCAAGAAACGAGTTCCAAAACCTTTAAATATCAAAATTATCAAAACGCGTTTATATTTCTTCGCTAGCCACCTCTTCGGGTCAACCGATGTTGACATGACGTCATTTGTCTGCCCGCCACCCGCCCGCAGCTGAGACGGCTAATTGGTCATTCAAACACCCACAAGCTGCCCACACCACGCCGGCCATAAACGCCGTGGTAATTTACGAACGCGTTGTAAGACCGTATGCCAAAGACCGCCTACTTCCTACGGATGTTTTGCAAACTGACGTCGGTGCCCGGAACTTACACCACTCCAACCGTAAACCTTCCCTTGACGAGCACTAAGTGCAGTAAATGACTTTTATACTTTGATGTGTCGAAAATTTTTCGCTTTCACAATTAAATGGGCCTATGCACAGGTGGCGCGCAATAAACACTTGCTAATCAGGCGAAATTGTATTTTGGTGGGTTATACGTTCCGGCTGCGGATAAAATCGTATTCCATTCAATTTTTCAGCACCAACGCGTCCCGAGGCGAAAAAATGAAAGGATATAGTAATATGTATAACTTGCAAATCCGCCTATGTTTAAAAGTAGTGAGGAGTGCTGCTTACCCCAGTTTGGATGCGATCGAAAATCTCTGTATACTCCGGCCTTCGGTAGTAGTGTTCGTAAACGGTATCGTACATGGAGTTCTCGATGTAACGCTTCACTGTCTCTTGGTGTGTGTAAGCCAAGATGGCGCACGCCAACTCCAAGCAGAAGACTACCACCAGAATGATGAAGAACTGAAATGAATAGTAGAGCGCGTTTCCATACGGCGTTGTATGGGATATGAAAAGCAATTTAGCGCTCGCCGATATCTTGACTGTTCATTGTTGCAGATTTGGGATGTATATGTAACAAAGCGGTCATCGTGGAAGGTAAAACGATCTATAGATCTAAACTCAGTTTTTCCGTTAACCGAACAAAAAAATTGGTCTCAGCGATAAGAACATAAAAATATTCGGCAATGCTATAGGCGATAAGTTTAGAATCAATACAATTGATTAATCCTTTGATCCCCTCAAGCTCACCTCAAATCAGGATAATATTCAGCAAAGTTACAATACTTCCTATTTCTTATTTTCTCCCTCGCTCTTGACTATATTTAAAACCATATCGCTATAGGACAAAGGCAGCAATCATTTAAGCATGATCGGACAATGCGGTGCCAATATAACATTTCTGTCTAGCTGTTGTTTTTTTGATGAGGCGTGTGTTCCAAGAACAAGGTCTTAGTAAGGATCTTAGTAAGAGTCAGTTTGCAATGCACGCCTCGCAACGCTCATCAATCCCCCTACCCCTAATCGGTCTAAAGGGCGACCGGTACGAGAGAGGTCCTAAAGCGATTCTCGCCTGATTACAATTTTTGCATTCAAATAGCACCGTAGGGCATTGTTTTGGCCACAAACTCCTACGTAACTCAGTTCAAATCACGCGCCTCCGACTGCGGTTGCCTTCGCGTACCGGTCGCCCTTTAGCCCGATTACCCTACCCCACGCTGGGAAGATAACGCAAAGAACACGCCCTTCTCTCTCTCATACATATCTAAAACATCGCTAATGCCAAGGGGCCAGTAATCTCGCAGGACAGACCGAATTCTTCGCTCGTGGGCGTACAGGGTGGAGCAAAAGTTCCCGAGGTTTTTTAAGATCATATTTTATTAAAATGTCAACTCTTTTGATACAATAACACCATTCTCTTATAAACATAATAAACAGAATCTTTTGATCATTTTTTTCTCAAAGTGGCAATTCTTGGCGTCAATGCACAGCAAAAAATTGACAATGCGTTCTTTTAAAAATAATTTTTCTTTGAGAAAACCGCGGGAACTTTTGGCCCACCCTGTATTTCATTCACAAAACAAGACATTCAACTTGGAAAAGGGCGGGAAAGAGTAAAAATGATAACATACGCAGACGAGCATGCACTGGCTCTCGCGCCACGCGCCCCAGCAGCCGAGGAACCCGAGCAGCGTCATGATCACGCCGACCGCCATCAGGATGTACACGGCGGTGTAGAAGTTTTCAAGCCCATTGTTAATTCGCATGTAGTCGGCGACTGCAGGATCGAACCGCAGCCATAATGACACGCCCAATGTGCCTAGACCGGCAATCTGGAACAGAGCAGTGGATGTTAGAGGGGTTAAATGCAATGTTGAGAGCTGATCATGATAGTGTTTGGCTAAAGTTGACTCTGTAGCAACGAATTGCTACAACACTTTTCGAGAGACAGTAGGAGAGTTTAATGTACTAATGCAGGAGCACCTAGCGAGATGCCGCATGACACGACCCCATATCAATCTTATTGTCACTTATTTTAACTTATTTGATCAGAGGTTTCGTAAAGCTACTGAGACTTTATAACTGAGTCTCAATTTTACATATTCATCGCTAAATTTCTCAACTGAATGTTTCGTCAAATTGTTGAGATTACAATTGTCATTTCTTAATCGTTGTGAAAATACAGCCAATTAAGGAACTGTAGCCTCAATAGTTTAATTAAACAGGTTTCAAAACGAGCTAGTGCGTACGATGCTCAATCTAATGCAAATTTGGGCAGTGCGAATAAAAATCAATGGAACCGTTTAATTGCAGGCCGAGTATCTATATCCACTCTTGCTATTTAAGGGTTTTGATTGGATCCCGTTAGCTTATTAAAAGGGAGCTCCAGTCACCGCTAGCAGAGGCGAATACATTTTATATTGTTGTTGGCTACGCATGGCTGGCAACTCGGCAGTAAGCTAATTATATATGAAGCGATCGCATTCCCAACCGGCTTCACAAGCGTGGCTAATAACAATTTCCGGTACGCTTCCAACAGCCTAGGGGTCAATGGAATTTCCCTGAAAGCAATATATCGACCCCGCAAAATTGCATGTCGCGAATGATAACTGCTTCGGGATTGCTTCAATCAGCTCCAGTTGACGCTATTTTCTGCCTACATTACAGAAAGCTACTGAAAAAGCGTCAGATTTCGTTAATTGCAGCTGCGTCATTGGATGAATCCGCAGATTTCCCAAACGAGCCAAAATCAGCGTGTTGCTTACGAGAGAGGATAAGAATAGGAGCATATTTGATCGATGCTAGTTGCTCATATCTCACCCCAATTCTTGCAAAAATTTAGAACAACGAATAGGAGCAAGCTAGTTATTGCTTAAAGGGAACCGTTGGGTTTTAAATGCAAAGTGTCGTGCATTGAAATACTCCCCCAACAAAAGCCTATTCGATCAACAAGCATCTATTGCGCAATGCTCTTGCATATTCTTTGCATCTCCACATAAGATAAAAACGCGAACTCACCCAGAAGAACAAGTTGAGCGCGAAGACGAACCACCGCAAGCACGAAAACGCCGTCATTTGAAAAAGGACGGTGGGACAATCAGCCGCGTAAAAACCACAAAATGATGAAGGGCCGTTGAAGGACGACGACGATGACGACGACGACGCCGCCGCAGACTGCCGCCGAACCGTTAGAATGAAAGCGTTAGGGACGCGAGGCGCGAAGACCACGCGAGCGACGACCGCGGTGTACACAAGACCGACAGCAGGAAAGCGGAGAGAAGCGATAAAGGGTGCCCGAGCACCCTAGCCGCCGCCGCCGCCAACGGCCTCCGACCGCCGGCGCGGGACAATCGATCCGCCACCGTTCGCTCACAACCATCGCGGACGTGACTCAATACTGATTTACACCACGCGGCGCGGTCCGCCAATGAGCCGGCGCCGAGGCCACCAGGCGCATCACTGGTTGTCGTCGCGTATCCGTCTTTGTCTGCTTGCGATCGACGGATTCGTCACTGAACGAACTGCTATTGCGATCATCATTTATAATCAAAATTTTTCGATCTGTAACGAGTAAATGACGTTTTAGTCTTGTAGCGATAAAAGTTAATAGTGTGAGCATCGCAACGAACATGCTCAGTTTAGCTTTCGATACTCTACATGTTAGAGTGTTCCTTCGGCTCTCGATTTCTGATCGAAAAATTAGACTATATAAATGATTATTCAAGGATACATCAAGAAAATTCTTGATTTGGCAATCCGACAGTCTTTTAATACTTCCTATGCAAATTTCAGCATTTGCGAAGAGAGTCACGCTTTTATCAGTTGAGACTAATTTCGATAGCTGCTTGCAGTGCAGTCAACTGACTACGCAAGGCAGATTTTTCCTTCCAAAATAACGGGTACTATCCGGTGTGTTACATAAAATACCCCTCTCTCAATCAATAGGATAAGCACAAATTTATGCCGAGAGATCGGCCAAGATCTTTCGCACTTTGTTACAAAAGTATAAAACTAAAAGGCAATCTAGCGCTTAACACGTCTTGTAGGCCATCGCTTTTCGAAGCTTTCGAAGCATTACTCAGTATAAACACAGCTTAAGTGCTCAAGAAGTCTCGCAACTGGTGCATTACGTCATCCATGTAAATCAAAGCAAAGAGCGCCAAGAATGCTGTTCATTTACAGTAGCCACTATACGCAACGTCAAACTGCTATAACATAACAATGCAATAATATGCGAAATGAATGATTATCATCGTGACAAGAGCGCCATCTTCTTGATCTTCTTCAAATCCTTGGTGAGGTCGAGCAGATTCTTGGACATTGCTGCGGACGATTCGCGCTCGCCGATGGCGCTGAATTTGGCGTACCAAAACTTTTCTGCCGCTGCAAAAAAGGGAACGTGACGATGTAAAAAAGGAAAAGTATCGTAAGAAGTGTAAGAAGTTGTGTTATATCATTCAGTTGATACTTTTTAAGAAAACCACCTTCAGGGACATCGAATTCGCTCACATAATTTTAGATTTCAAAATTCCACTGCCGAACGAATATCTACAAAACTTTTAAACAGATCATTTTCTGAATTAAAAATTTTTTCTAACAATAAACCACTTTTCATAAACCAGGTATTATTAACAATTAAACGTATTCTTACAACTAAACTAAATAAAAAACGTCGCCACAGCGGAGCATAAGAAGAGAACGGGCGAACAAAAAAGAATGAAAAAGTCATTTACCGCCGAGTTCGTTGGCCAGCTCAACGAGTCGCTCCTCCACATCATCCTGCATTTGGGTGATCTCTTCCTTCAGCGCCGTCTCCGGTCTCGCATCGGCCGGCAGACTGGCCACGTAGCTCGGGTCACTAAACATCATAATTCACATAAGAAAAGATTATATACGCGAGGCGTTCAAAAAGTTACTCGTTTTCATATACACAAAAGAACCATCACAAAGATGACCAGTTATAATCAAAATTTCTTAGTCAATTACAAAGAGCCGCAGGGAATACCGTAGCACGCTTAGTATGGAGAAATGAACTGAACATGTTCGCTGCGGCGTTCACATTTCTAATCTTTATCGCTACGGGACCAACACTTCATTTCCTTGTTACTGATTAAGAAATTACGACGATATTCTTCAACGTCAACCAAAAAAGGTAAAAGAGAGCAAAAAGAAAAAAGCGCAAAAACATACCATCCGACGCGCATGCGAACTTTGATGGAGCGGAGACGGTCGTACATCTCAAGCGCTCGGGACTTGAGGGCATGAGTGCGGATCATGATGGGAGCGCGGCTGGGCATCGGCGCCGGCCCGTTCGCATCGCCCGCCGCCGGTGTGAGCCCCAGAGACGGCAGCAGACCGTCTCCAACGTACTCTTCTCGTACCTTTTCTGTATACCGCCGACTGCTGCGTATCTCTGAAATGGTTAATCTGTAAGAAGATGCCTAAATACATCGCCGCCAGCCAGTATAACCTGCTGTTATTAAGGTGCAAATTTCCGTCGCGATACAGTATTTTCTGCCAACAATCATAATCAATTTTCCTCTATTTTTACGACAGTCCTTATTTCTAACGCGAGCAAACGAAAGAGTTAACAATCAAACATACTTGGAGGATCGACGCAAACATAGCAAATGTACAGCTCGGGGGTCTGCTGCTTGCTGATTCCGACACAGTCACCATGCTGCCACGTCTTGCACCGATCGCACTAAAACATTCATACTGTAGCATACTGCAGGATTATTCCAGTCTGCGATCAATGAGGAACTACTGTTCAAGAACTGGAAGATTATTATTGTGCCAAGTCTTCTTAAAATGGTTTATCTGGAAATCGTGCGGCAATATCAGATTGGGTTCTCTTTACGCATATAACTATAAATATTATACTCATCACGCAACTTGCTAATTTATGCGCCTTCGCAACATAGCGTGCAGAATATTTATATTCGTTGCCATACCCTCGACAAACCGTAATTCCATCTTAATGCGACACCTTATTTACAAATCGATATCGAGATGAAATAGTAATCAAACGATCAGGGGCCAATTCCATAAAACTAATTTAGATGCAAAATGTAGAAACACAACCACTTTTATGTATTACTATCAAACATTTTTATGAAAAAGAGTAATGTAAATGCAGAAATTTGATTATATCTCTACATTTACACTCATTTGATCCCTTTTAAAAAGAGTAACAAACCTGGAGCATGAATCCATTCTCAACGTTATCCTGACACTGGCACCGGATGACATCTTCGGAGCCAAGCTCAGACACGGAGGATCGTGACCTCTCCTGGCCATCTTCGCTGCCGGTGTCGGTTTGGTCTTCATCATCCTCTTCCTCCTCTTCGCCATCGACGTTCACATCTCCGTTATTATCGCCATCTTCATCTGAGGACATTGCTTCGTCGCTCGAGACTTTCTCCTGAACATGGAGCGCGCGCATTAGCGTGGTGGTGTTTGTGTGGTGAATAGGATGTTGTTGTATGGAAGAGGACGGTATAGAAATATAACCAAATACCTTGCCATCAGATACGATTGTTCTCTGTCCCTCCCTAGACTAACTAGCCAAATACAGCCATAGTCCGAAAAACGTAAACAAACTTCAATCTCAACCGAAGACCTATCAGTGGTTCAAAAAATTCTGGATTTTTTAAACGCAAAAGTAGCAATTTATGAAATTTTCAACGTCTTTCGACGCCATAGGATCTCTTTTAAGAATGTGGTACTGAAGGATGCGAAAGGGAGTACTGACCTCGCGTTCCGGCTCGTAGTCATCGCTGTCGAAGGCGTTTGCCCCCACATCTTCATTCTCTTCGCCCACATTGTCGGCTTCCGACTCGCTACTATTGATGATGCGTCGCGGTTTCTTCACTGTAAATGAATGAACCTTTCATTTCATTGAACAAATTCAGAGGCCAGACATGAGTCAATGAGACACGAGACATGAGGTCAATGAGTCAAGAGACATGAGGTCAATGAGTCAAGATGCCTTTTCATCATTTTACAAAGTACGGCGCTGATGGATAACGCGATCGGCAGCGTATATGCAACCCATATGTGCTCTCAGAGCTAGGGTAGGACGGATTTTGCTCGACAACATTTTCGCCAACATCCTCAGACCAATGCAACTAAAGCGCATTGATATCATACCACGTTCTGCCCAATAGCACGACTCTACCAGCAAAAAAGCGTCACCAAGCAAAGTCTCCTCCCCATCCTTAAACAACCTCAACGCTTCCACAAAACAAAAGCGTCACTTACCCGGTGGTTGGCCGGCCTTTTTGCTCGTCTTTTTCGGCGATTTCAGGGATGGTTTCTTAGTGGTGGTAGAGTGACGAGCGTGACCGACAAGGGCGGGACGCGGCGTCGCCGCCGGCGTTTTGACCTCAGGGAGAGGGGCGATGGGCACGCCGTCCGCATCCTTCGGCTGATGACTGTGACGCACGTGGGCGCCCATCATGTCCAGGGAGCGAAATGTCTTCTCGCAGCCTTCGTATGAACAGCGAATTTCATGCTTCATACTCAACCGACCGCCGGATGCAGCTAAAAACGACCAATTGTATATTCGTAATTTACTTTTGTGTGACAAGGTAACGATGCTTTGATCGCGCAATGATAATGGCCCGGTTCCATAATCGTTTCCTAAAGTTAAGCGATTCATAGCGATACTCAGCGCTATGCTTCATAATGGGGTTAAGTAATGCATGACTTAAGAAACGATTATGAAACCGGTCCAATGTTTAGGCGGAAAGTTTGATTAATCGCTTCTTAATAAGTAATGTTGGTTAAACAACGATCAGCGCGCAATCATATTCAATGCTATTGTATTGCTTTCATCGAACTGAAGACGAAATTTCGAGTTTTTAAAGGGGCATTAAATACAGTTTATCTCGTGAACGCAAATCTCAAAAGTAAACCTGACGTTCTTATTTACCAAATCCGGGACCAATTTCAAAACACACATTTAGAACCGAAAAATAGAGCTTCAATTTAGCCTACGACAATGAAGTGATCGAAACGCGGAATCGCAACTAAACCCTGAATATTTAATAGCCGAACGAAGCTAATATCAATGAGACAAATCGCGCTTGAAAGTGACAAATGTCAGCGAAGAACGAAAATGACTTACGCATAGGCATTTTGAGGACTTCAGCGTAGTATTGGGCGATTTTCTTGCGATGCGGCGCAGTATTCTCGTGCGCCACGACGGTCGCTACACTGCCTATTGGCGTGCCTCTCACCCATTGGTTCCCCTTCGAACCTCCTGAAAGAAAGTTCCTGCAGTTTGTTTTACCTCTATTCTTTGAGGTTTGAGTTATTAAATTGATTTTTTCCAAGGCTATATTACAATCAAAATTTATAAGATTACTATAAGATATCTTTTTGCCGATCGGCAAACTTTGACTGTAAAACAGCGCCAACAAACAACGTAGAAGATATGTCAGCAAGTAATACTTTCTACTCAGACCTAAACAGATACAAGAAATAGCGGCGATAACAAAGCGTACCTTCAGTGGCATAATGCCGACAGACTTTGCAGTAGGCAAAGTCGCCGTCGACAACGAGAAAGTCTTCTCGTCCCACCATGATCTCGTTCACCTTGCGCATTACTCGTCCGCGCTCCTTCTCGCTCGTTTGCCATTTCTTTATCGCCGGCTTCTGGTCTTTGTCCGAGGGCGTCCCCGGCTCGGTCGACGAGGGCGATTCTTTCTTGATGTCCTTCAATCAGCTTCGGTATAGCAGAGAAAAGAACTGATACTGTCAAATTATGGATCAGCTCAATTCGGGAATATAATTAAAACTGTTAGCAGAAGTTAACGTGGGATCGATCAATGTTGACTGATTTAGATGGACGCTCGATTTAGCCATTTGTATCTAGCTTATGGGACATGATGACGATCTGCCACAATCGGTGTCAAAAGTAGTTACATCAAAGGTAAGCACTATGCAAAATATGCGACTTAATGAGCGCAATGTGCCGTTTCAACTAAATCACGCACAAGTATGCAATGCACGAGGCAACACCCGCTGATCAACAGTTTTTTTCGATAGACCAAAAACATTCTTTCTCTCTTGTACTCTCTTACCTGCAATCTGACGACCGCTTCCCCGACTGACAACGCCCGCTTCAGCTGTTTTGCTTTACGCGCCTTGGCAACTTTCTCCGACATCTCAGCTCCCGTTTTTTCGTTGTCTTTCTCTTGCGCTGAAAATTTAAAGTTATATCAAAGATATGGAATAGAGTCGGTCACCCCATAAATGACCATTTTACATATTGGTATCATTCTTTATTTACTGAGACATTCAGTCTATACGACTTTGTCGACCCTTCAACAATATTGCAGTGTCTAAAATGAGAATATTAACTTACAAAGACATTTTATGCACTTTTACAAGAACCAAAAAATTAAATGTCTATCTCTTTTGTATACAACTTAAAGTCTATATACCAATCGAAAAACAGCGCACGTTGCACCCCCGGCATCAAACTCTACTTTGAAAAGTGCTCATGACCATTTTTATAATGCGCGCCAATTGTCTTTACTACTTTGATCTTTTCACAAATAACCCTGTGCTGCATATATATAAATGCGTGTTGGTACAATAAAGAGTAAACGAAAAGTTCAAAACATACCTGCTTCCGCCGTCTTGTGCTCCTCGCTTACGTCGTGCGCCTTGATGCGCTCGAGAGTACAGAGCTGCGCCGTGAGTCCCTCAGTAAACTCGTCCGATTGCTGCTTCGTCTCGTTGAAGAGCGTGCAGACGGCGCAGTAGATGACGCCGTCTTCGCATTTCAGCCAGGTGAACTCGTTCAACCAATCGGCGTCGAGTGAGTCGGCTTGCTGGGATATTTGTTTCGCAGGGCGATCGATCGACGCTGTAGAGGTCGCTCGTTCTCTCTCTCGAGCCGCGTCAATCACCATTCCCTCCTGCAACAATTTTAAGCGTTTTTATCGAAGTGGACATTTATTTCTAACTGCCAAACAGCTATCCCCATACTCTTAACCCTTTCCCACTCTACGAAATTGACACTTTACTCGCTTTCGAACGTTTTCTTCATCTGCAACTATGGGATTTTCTTCACTACGCTACCGCTTAACGCCTGCTCAAGCACCGCCTGGCTCGCTGCCAAGCCATCAAAAAACATACAATCAAACAAACTAACCCGAGAGTGTACTGCTTCCCCTGTGGCAGAGTGATCGTCAGCGCCAATCAACTGCTTCCCATCGGTCTCGCGATCCTCTTCCATTCCTTCGTCAGTCGCTGAAGCAGCCCGTTCGCCTCGCACTCTTCCACTCATATCGTTCGCATGGGAGCCAATCGCCCGTGGCGGTTGATCCGTCCAGTCATCCAGCAGCTCATCAGCTATCGATCGCTGCTGAGGAGAGGTGGTAGATTGCGCAGTTGGCTCGGTGCCATCGCGATCGGCGGTTTGCGGGCTAGTAGCGATTTGAACAAGCGACTCGATCGCTTGGCCCACCGGCGACTGCTTATCAGTCTTATCAACAGGGGTCAGCGACGCGCGCTGGCTAGCGGATGACCGCGGCGAAACGGGCGACTTCGGCAAGCGCTTCTCCGGCGAAGATTTTGTCGCCTCACCCGACTGCACCGTTGAAATATTCTCAGCCGATTTCGGACTTTTAGCCTGAGATGCGGGCGATTTCTGCGACGTTTTCTGCGATGCTACCGCTGTTTTCTCGCTCGACGGCGTCTGCGGCGTCTTCCGGTCAGTTTGAACCGGCGAAGCACGCGGTTTCGGCGTCATTTTTGGAGATCGCGGGTCTTTCGACGGCGGTGATTTATCGTCGGCAGCCGGCGTCTGCAGGGATGCTTCTTCCGGTGCGGCAGCCGAGTCCGTCGATTCGATTCTCTCCGTCGATGCGCCGGAGGGTGACGACCGGTGACTGCGCCGCCGATGTGCAACTACCTCGAAAGACTCTGCCGCTTTCGTCGTCTGCTTGCGGGGTCGAACTGATCGGCGCGCAGAAAGTGCTGACGCCGACGTTGACGCAGTTGACTTTGCGTCGACCGAAGTCGGCGAAGCTGACGCCGACGAACTCGGACGACCCTCGCTGTCCGACGGAACAAGCGGCTTAGAAGCAGCCTCCGACTCTTCGCCCCACTCCGCTGCCGTATCTTTCCTATCTGACGACAAACGAGCGCCCTGAGATCGGCGGCGGGCGGTCGCTGGACGAATCGACGCTGAAGACGGCGATGACGCCGGCTCTTCCTTCCCCGACGTCCTCTCCAGTCCGCCATCCTCGGGCGATTTCGGCGTCGTCGTTCGCTCATCGCCGCGCGAACGTCGCGCGGCGCTTCGACGCGATACCGTACTCGGCTGACTTAGCGGCTCGGTTTGGACAGCGGTGAATTTGGCGGGAGTGGGCGAAGCGGCGATAGGAGAGGCGGTAGCTTTCCGCTTGCGCGAAGAAGTGGCCGACAGCGCCGGCGGGAGAATGACGTCACTTGGCAGGTCGCCAACATGGCCAGTGCGCTCGTCGTCGAAGTTGAAGCGACGCACACGGGCGCACCGGTCTTCCGTTGTTGTCGGACCGCGCTGTACTGCGAATTGCGCTTCTGCAACCATGCCAAATAAATATTCCGTTGTAACTAAAGTAATGTCGTTTTTTCTACTTATTTTATTTTACCACGTGCAACTCGCCCAATTTCTACTAGCAGAGCAAGTAATGAATTTGCGTTTTACAGAAGGAAAAATTTCAGTGATCGATGACGCTGCAACGCAAATACCAAAAGCTTCAGCGACAACTCACGATAAACATTTCCTACTTCTATTATGACATCTGCGCGACCGCGGTCACATACTCGCTTAATATCTCACTGTATCCCATCGCGTTTATCAGTCCCAGTCGTGTAGTCTTTTCGCAACCTCCGAATAAACTATCTCACACCTCCCACACGTACCCTGACATGAATAGAGAATGATAAATAAAAGTAAATCAAATCGCTCACCAATCTTCTTGTCCCGTTCAATATCGGCGGGAGAATTGGAAGGCTGAGGAAAGCAATCGGGGAAAGATAGAACGGGAGTGACGTCATCAACCACGAGGTGATCGCCGGGAGACTCTGAGAGGACACTCTCCGATCGCTCGGCTGACTGCGATCGCGACGTACTCTTCGGTCGCCCCTTCTTTCCTGACGACCCCAACGACGACCGGTGAGTACCCATCATTGCTTCTGTCAAACGCTTCAATGTCGTCCCCGCGGATTTTCCTGAAAATTGTACAATCGATTTCACTTTGCGCTACGATATATGCAGGCGCCTAACACCTCTATGATAGATATATACATATGTATATATATATATATATATTATAGATGCGTCGCGGTCCAGCACTCGGTCCAGGCTGCGGTTCGGTCCCGTCGACCTTATTTGCAATATTTCAATATTGCTTTTTAGACTATGAAAGTACTGCATAAAAGGTCTTGGAATCAATTGAAAAAAACTTTCTGTGACGAAACTTATGATGCGCTTGTTGTATCGCAAGCCTGGACCGAACCGTATGCTCAGTCCGGTCCACACTGTTCGGTCCAGGCTTGCGATACAACAAGCGCATCATAAGTTTCGTCACAGAAAGTTTTTTTCAATTGATTCCAAGACCTTTTATGCAGTACTTTCATAGTCTAAAAAGCAATATTGAAATATTGCAAATAAGGTCGACGGGACCGAACCCCAGCCTGGACCGAGTGCTGGACCGCGACGCATCTATAATATATATATATATATATT
>NIUQ01002375.1:0-22800 GCA_002796945.1 Plectus sambesii
ACCCACTTAGGCATACGAGAGACTACAGCGTGCCGACAGCTGCATACTACAGTGCTTCAGTCAAGTCATCAATGTCATTCTGTTATTACTGAGTCAGACCGATCAATCACCCAAATTAAGTACCACCCAATTGGTCGAAAGGACCAGTCACCCAAATTAAGTACCACCCAATATTTCTACCCCTACAGTATTTTTCTGAAAGTTCAACTTCAGGGCTACAATTTGCAATCAAAATGAAACTGATTTGGGATTAAGAAATTTTTGATCCTGAGACCCCCAACAGTGCAAAAGATTGTAAAAATTGAATTACATCAATAAAAATGAATTATTTTAACGTCCAGTGAACGCAAACAGTGAAAATAAGCAACACAAAACTTTAAAAAAAGTTTAAAATGACTTTGGAATCGAATGTGGGTGCAATCACATGACATGCTTGACATCACTAATTTTGGGGATTTCGATAATCTTATGGAAACCTATTACGAAAGGTTTTCTTTACTTTTTTTTGTTGTTTGCGTTTGTTGGACGTTGAACGAAATCATTTTTATTGATGAAATTCGATTTTCGCAATATTTTGTATCGCGGGTGGTCATAGGGTCAAGAATTTAATAGTCTCGATCAGGCTAATTATTATAGCGAATTGTAGCCCTGAAGTTGAAGTTTCAGAAAAGTATCCACTTTCCTAAATTTGAACACTTCTGATGGGTTCCATGATGCTTTCTTCGAAGAGCATTTCACCATGCCATTCTTCTTCCAGTTCATTCAACGCATGCCATTTTTTCAGTTCTTGATGGATTTTCAAGTATGTTTTTGCAAAGCGTATGGCTAAAACTCCTCTGTCGAAAGAACGTATGAACTCGGCGAAAAGCTTCTTGAATAAAAAGTTATAGGGTTTCAAACAGGGCCCGAGTGTAAGGCGATTTGGAACATTGTTTGGACTGCCGCTCGGATCCTACAGCGACTTTCTGACTGAACCTCCATCCACTTCAAGGTCCCTCAGGGGACATTTCTGGTCCAAGCTTCGTCTCTGAGCATTACCTCTCCAGGTCAGGAGGGCCAAGGATTTTTCTGGAGCACTGTAAATCTTGAATATTATTCTGTACTCTAAACCCAGGTGTACGAAGATGCAGGAAAATACAGAAATGTTATCTTATATAAAGGGCCATTAAGATCGACATTTTTTAATATTACTCTTTAATTAATGTGATAAGCAGAGTTTTAAAAATTTTGCTGAAACTTTAACACGAATGCGTATTTCGTTTTTAAAGGCTATTGAATTCGGACGATATGGAAGTTTTAAGAAAGCATCACATAAAACTGGTCAGCGATCTGAACACGATGCCAGTATTAGATTATCTTTATGCTGTTGACACACTTAAAGATCATCATATACATGAAATTTCTGTAAGTGTTTTCAGTTCTTTTCTTAAGTTTACATTATGCATTTGTATAGTACTTTCTCATTGTAGAGTAAGTCTTCGTATGAAGATAAGAACCGCGAGCTGCTGAAAATTTTGAAGACAAGAGGTCAACTTGCTTTTAGTCAGTTTATCGACGCATTAAAAGCTACCAACCAACATGACCTAGCCAATCAGCTTTTGCAAAAAGATCAAGAGAAACAAGCTGAACAGCCTCATTTACTAGTTCAACAACATATTCAAAAAATTGGGTAACCGAATCAACTTAATCTGTAATTTCGTTTACTATCAACGTCTCATAATGTAGTCAATAAAATACCGTAAATCTTTTAATAATCACTCTGGGCGATTATTATTTCAATCAAGGCGCAAGGGGATAATTATTAAAGGATGGGCGATTATTGGAGGGTGGGCAATTATTAGAGGATTTCGGCTATATGTAGCGCACACTCGCTTCTAAAGCAAATTTCAAGTCTGCTCAGTCAATTTTTACGCCAAAATACTATGACAGAGGGTCCTAGTCGTGTAAAGGGTATTCAAGGAATTCCTACCGATTTGTTTATTGAATAACTTTGTATAGACTGAACAGACTTTGATACTTTTAAAATTTTGCAGTCCACGCGCTCTGAGAATTTTTCGACACAATAAAATTTGTGACCCGATATTAAGCAGGTACCCCCTAATTGAAAAAAGTAACTTACACCAGTAGGGCAAATTTACCATTCCATACAAAAAAATAGATAACTGACGACGTGCGCAGCCACTCTTTACTTAGGTGCTCCTATGTTTTGCATTAGTGATGGTAAATATCGGCGTACTGGTGTCAGGAGCTTGTCTAATTTTAGGGATACTTTTTAACAGTTTTTTTATTGTCATTCAAAGTTCAAAGCTACCGACAAAGAACCATTTTAGCATTATTTGGTTTAGAGATAATACTAATATTAGAGCGTAACTTCTAAATTTTGGGTCATAATTTTTTTATGTCAAAAAAGTTCTCAGAGCGCGAGGATTGCAAAAAATCCAAAATGATCAAATTCCGTTTAGTTTAAAAAAGTTATTCAACAAACAAATTGGCCGGAATTCTTTAAACACCCTGTAGATCTCAGTGACAGCTGTGGTTTGGAAAATAAAACCCAATACAGGGTGCGGCAAAAGTTTGTTGACAAAAGTTCAATGACAGATAATTCTGTTAGTAGATAACTAAATTCAATGCGGTATTCTGCATCTTCTAGAGTTTTCTTTAACTTAGATTTCCTTGTTTTAATCTTTGAAAGTGGTGCATTTTTCGTCATTTTAGTTCAATTTAAAAAAATGCGAGATTCTTACGCATACCGATAGGGCGGCTACAAAAGTCATAGTACAAGTTTGACTTCATATAAATTCTTGAAGACGCAACTAACTTGAATGCGGTTTTTTGCATCGTCTAAAGGTCTCTTCAACTTGGTTTTCCTTTTTTTAATCTTTGAAATTAATCCATTTTTCGCTGTTCTATGTCAACTTTAAAAATATTTTTAAAACGAAGAAAAATAGTAACGATGCTATTTCTTTTTTGAATAACTTAGCTCAAACTAATTCAAATGAGCTGAAACTCGATATAAATAACCTGCAGACATTGGGGTTTAGTTTGAAAAAAGAATTATTGAATTCGGCCATGACATTATCAAGATATGGCCAAACAAAGATAAGGTCTAATTGTCTGGCTCGGTACCATACACTCAGATGTCCTTCTAAACGAGTGGTTATGTTTGCTTGGCCATATCTTGACAACGCCATGACCGAATTCAATAATCTTTTTTTCAATCGATAGCCCGACATCTTTAAATTATTTATGTCAACTTTCAGCTCAGTTGAATTAATTTGAGCCAAGTTATTCAAAAAAGAAGTCGTATCATTACTTTTTGGCCACCCCGTTTGCGAGAAATCTCGCTTTTACAGGGTGACTCAATTTTTACTCCCCAATTTGTTTTTTGAATAACTTTTGTTAAAGTTGTTTAATTTACTTGATTCTTGTTTTGTTCGATTCACAATTTAGTAGGATTTTGTTTGATACCATGTTCAGCTCAAACGGATAAGTTTGAAGGGAGTTACAAGGGTTTTATGTGAGGTACCCATTTTCATCGAAAATTTTAGTTCAAAGTTCGCCACGACTATGATGAATTTCAAATTGGTACCATTTCTGAACCACGCAACCGATTTCGCTAAAATTTTACAGGAATGTAGCAGGTTGATTGAGTTATTGCTATTTTGAGTTTCAAGTTATTTCAAGTTAAGTCAACCTTGAACCAAATTTTCGGGAAATAGGGTACCTCACATAAAACGCTCGTAACTCCCTTCATACTTACCCGTTTGAGCTGTACATAAACCCAAAAATATCCTTACTTACCTACAAATCGAACAAAAAAAGAATCAGGTGAATTGGACAACTTTAACAAAATTTATTCAAAAAACCAATTGTCGCATTTCGTTGGGCACAGGCTGCTATTCGATAAAAATGGTACCTCTCATAAAACCGTTGTAACTCCCTTCATACTTGTCCGTTTGAGCTGATCATGGTACCAAACAAAATCCTAGTTTCCCGTAAATCGAACAAAATAGGAATCAAGTAAATTGGACAACTTTAACAAAAGTTATTCAAAAAACAAATAGGGGAGAAAAAATCGAGTCACCCTGTATTATAAAAGTTGGCATAAAATGACGAAAAATCAACCAATTTCAAAGATTAAAAAAAGGGAATATAAGTTAAAGAGAACTTTAGAAGATGCAAAAAACCGCATTGTATTTAATTATGTATTACTAGAGTTATTTGCCGTCAAGCTTTGATAGCGAACTTTTGCCGCACCTTACGCTGCCGGAAAATTTTTGCGACTTCATTTATAAAACCGAATGGCCTTCTCCTGCTCCCCGGATCTCAATCCAATTAATTATTCCATGTTGGGCTACTTGGAGGCAAGGGTCTGCAAGGTTCGCCATGCAAATGTGGAGTCTTTGGAGGCGGCCTTAAGCGGGAATAGGAGCCTATTCCCGCAGAATACCTCCGAACCGTGGCGGAAAATTTCGAAAAGCGTTTGAAGTTGTGCATCTCGTTAAAGGGCGAATCTGTTGAATGATTTGTTTGAAATACATAGAACTGGTGCCAAAAAAGTTTTTGTTTAGTAGAAAAGGTTTCAGAAACCATTTTGAGTGCAGCACCCTCAAAAATTCTTGTCAACGGACTTTTGCCGCACCCTGTACCTTCGAATATTTATTCCCCTATACTATGTATTCTCTCTTATTGATTGCATTTATATTTCAAGTTTTACAAGCATTAGCCAAGTACATAAAAGTAAAATCGAAACCAGAGTTGTACGAAAACTCTTTGACATCCTGTACGTTTTGAATGAAGAAGAAAAATATTTTATCGGACGATTTTCAGAGTAAATTCGTGGCCGGTTCGTAAATGTCAGTACTTTGATCAATTCTAGGTTTCAAAATGTTCTTCTCTCAGCACTTGTAATTGCGTACATGACGTATTTCTCAAATTTTTTTAAAGTTTGATTTCGTGCGCATATTAAGCAAAGGTGTAGGAAACGGTGTTGGTATACATACAAACCTCCCAAAAAGATTTTTATCTTTCATGCTCGATGATCGATGAGGGCATAAGAATTTTTCGCCGTTGAACAGCTACCTTCTTTCATTAACGGTGAGATAGGTATAAACTGGTAGGAAGTATGCACTTAGTGAAGATTATTACCCGGCAGATCCTTACTTGCACCCCCTCCACAGGAGGTGATGAGTGTCCGCCTCTGAGCGGGAATCACAGTGCAACACATTTTAGCTTTCTAAAATTGCAATGAATCAGTTTTATTACAAATAAGCTATTATTCTCATGTTATCATCTTGTTCTCAGAGAACGTAGACCGGAAAGAATAGAATTAAAATCATAATTTGTATCACTCGTATTTACTGATGAAGTTTAAAAATTTTGCAGG
The DNA here is from genome assembly GCA_002796945.1 of Plectus sambesii. Classification (NCBI taxonomy): domain Eukaryota; kingdom Metazoa; phylum Nematoda; class Chromadorea; order Plectida; family Plectidae; genus Plectus; species Plectus sambesii. The sequence goes on from NIUQ01002375.1 coordinate 5,387, forward strand.
CAGATATCACCTCTTCAATCGATAATTAACGAAATTCATCCAGCTTCTTGCTCCATTAAAGACTGGGAGAAAGGCTCGTACATAGGAAGCGGAGCATTTGCAGCTGTATATGCGTGCATCGATCGTTCAAATAAGCAACAAATTGCTGGAAAGTTCATAAGATTGACTCTACCACCTAAAAAATTGCTGCAACGTGAGAAACTACAAATTATAAAAGTTCGTTCTTGACTTTGACCATAGTATGCGACGTAATTTACTTAAAAATGAAATATCTATTAGAAAGTTGGACGAATTTTGCTGGAGATTAGTAGAATTTCTTTGTTAAAATACTACGCCATTGTCGATACGTGTAGGTTGCTCGGACCTTTTGGAGATAAATGTTTTCGATTAGCATCGGTGCAACTGATGCTGGCGTCTGATAGCTCAAACCACCCTTCCTGACGCTTCAACTAACTGGCCGTTAACAGTATTTTCTAGGTGAAGCTAGCAAACGGCTTCATAGAAAACAATATTTAGCACATTCTAGTAAAGATACAATTTCTGATCTGATTCAATCTAAATAATAATAATAATTGATTTCATAAAAATTCGCAACGTTTGTCTGCCTTCTTTGAAAATTTACTCAGTAATGGTCAAAAATAATTAAGTTATTAGCAAACATAATTTCGGATATTTATGTAGAATATACTTAATTTGCGTGTGCATGTATGATATTTTATAAATCCAATGAATTCAGGTTATTGAGCCTGTACTCAAAGAAGTTAACATAATGCTAAAACTGGAGCACGAAAGGATAGTCAAATGTTTCGGCTGTCTGGCAGACGACATTTACTTGGTCATATTTATGGAAATGATGAGTAATGGGTCAGTGCGCGAAGAAATGCGACTTCAAGACGCCGCTCTTGATTCAGCTACAACTATAAAATATCTCAAGCAAGCAACGGAAGGGCTTGTTTTCATTCACAACCATGGCGTTATTCATCGAGATCTCAAATGTACAGTACAGGAATTATAGGGTTGGAATGCCTTCGAAACCTTAAGAGAGATATAACCTATCGCGACATCATATTTTAAACTGCTAATAAGAAACGGAATTTTTGCCAATTAAAATTTGCTAATAAAATTGATAGTTGATATTGGGTAAGCCAAATAACATTAATATTTGTAATAGCAAATAGCATTTACACTTTGCAGACTGCTCACTTATTCAAAAAAAGAGGTTAAAAATGCAAAAGTTTTACGAAAAAATTTCAATAATTGAGTGGATCTCATATCGGCTACTTTCCCTAAAGTTACACTCCAGTTTTGTTAAACTGGTACAGTTCTTTAAATGATGTTGTGAGTGGTACACCGAGCGCACATATAAGGACTAAAGTTGTCCCGGCAACTTGCAACTGAGCGTAACTAATACAAGCAAAATTTTTAGAACAGTGGCGTGTTTTCTTCATGGATCCTTGAAGCCCTCTTACTCCCTCAACCTAAAGTTTAGGATCCTGAAGATTGCTTACAGCTACCGATCATATAAGCCTAATTTGAAATTGTACTTCACAACGTATTTAAAGAAAAAAGTCTTCGTCTATCGTGCGTTTGCCTCAAAAATCTTAATTTATTTCTTTATGACCAGTGTCGGATCTGAAATTTTTCTTCAAAATATTTTCCTCACAGTTTTTTAATAATAATTACACTTTTGGCCAATATTTTTCTGTGATCTAATTTTCCCAACATTTTAACGCGCAACTAAATTAACTATCATATCAAAGCCATCCTACATTTTGCTAAAGAAATGAAGCAATGTCGGAAATTTTACGGAGCTGCTTTATGAATGCCTTCTTAGTTTATTCTTTCGCAAATGTTTTCTAGTGTTTTCCAATTATTTCATGGATCATATATTGTAAAGATTACACTAACAGAGAAACCAACTATAATTAGCCTCAAATTAATGCAAAAATGTTGATGCTATTCAATAATTTAATGCAAAAAATATCGAGTTCGTTAAAGGTTATTGGCAGCTTAGTTGTGAATTTAGCAAATATCACGTCAAAGTAAAAACTTTTCTCGAAAGTTTGTATTTGACTAGAAAACTATCAAGTCAACTCGAGTGTACGCCTAACGACTACGTTTTTTGCAATTTTCATAAGAAATTTTGAAGTTCTCCACGGGTTACCTGGGCCTATTTCACAAAGGCGCAGCTGAGTAAGCATTATATTTCAGCTTTCTATGACCTCGAGTTAGTGGTATGAATCGAAGACTGCCGAGCTCACTTATTAGCAACTATGTTATTTTGAAGAATGCACTTGACTGCATCGCAATCCATTTCAAAAAATGTCAAATTTTTAGGTGATAATCTGCTTCTTGATGATAGTAAGAATGTGAAGATAGCCGATTTTGGTATTTCCCTAGAAATTAGACTAAAACAAAATGGAATGACGTCATCAACATTCTCAGAAAATGGAAGTGCTGGAATAAAAGGATCGCTTTTGCACACGGCTCCTGAAGTCTTAAATGCTGCACTTATGATTAGTTCAAGCAAAGCCGAAAGTGACTGGCAAATAGTCAATAAAAGAGCGTTCACTCGAAAATCCGATGTTTGGTAAGTTTATAAACTAGGCACTGTACTTTAAAACCTTGCTATATTATCCACCGTCGTCTGGGTTATGAAACGTCATTTATTTTAAGATTAAATTTCACACATACCTCTCTTGCATACAGAAAATTTTATTGCATGCACGTACGCTGAACCACTTTGTTTTGTGTATGTCATGAAAATGTTTTGTTGCATGCAGTATGTGCCCATATTTCGACGGTCAAGTTCACTTAATATTATTGTTAGCTGTCTTGTCTCTCGATCAATCCCACCCTAATGGTTAGAATAAAAGTAAATCTGTTTATTAGGGTTGTAACGGGGACGGGGAATTCCCCGTTCCCCGGGGATTCCCTGTCCCCGTCCCCGAAATTTGATTTTGTCCCCGTCCCCGAAATTCCCCGTCCCCGGAATCTGATTTTGTCCCCGTCCCCGAAATTCCCCGTCCCTAAAATTCTGAATTTTTTGTACTCAATTAACATAATTTATAATTTTGATATTAGTGCAGTGTAGTTTACACTATGTCGAAACGTTATTATGCATTTTAAGTAATTTTTAATTAATTTTTTTCGCATTTTTTTGTCCCCGTCCCCGAAATCCGCGTCCCCGAAAATTCCCCGTCCCCGGAATTTAATTCTGTCCCCGTCCCCGAAATTCCCCATCCCCGGATTTTGATTTTGTCCCCGTCCCCGGAATTCCCCGTCCCCGGAATCTGAATTTGTCCCCGTCCCCGAAATTCCCCGTCCCCGGAATTTCCGATTCCCCGTCCCCGTTACAACCCTAGTTAACATGGATTTACATGAAGCTTCGCTAATGTCCTTACTTTAACTCATTGGTGCTTTTCTTGCACCTACATTCAGGGGTCTAAACTCCATGAAAAATCAACGAAGGGAAAGCTTTTTTGCCACGAGGCGGCGATTCTAATTGGGTTTACTTTCAATATAGAAAGTGACTTTAGCCAACTACAACCCTTGATGTAAAACGATACCATGTCGGATTGAATCAGCAAAGTTCTCTATTTCAAAATACGTGGAGCTACTCCTCTAAAAATAGCAAGGGATACTGCAGAATTCGAAGGGATTAGCCCAATATTCCATTCACATATTTTGTATATTTAAACATTTAAATATATTTATTTCACATAGGTAAATATGCTTATGTGTCCATGAACTGCAAGCGCCGAAAAATTAATTACCTGTCGGTTTCGTCAATATCCTGGCTATCTTTCTTGCAAACAGATATTGCGCGAATATCGGCGAGGTTAACGCGGCATCTCGCAAACACTTTCTCGAATACGGGAGCGCCAATTTCAAAGGCGTACCCACCGATGCTCCTCGGATAGCATTTATCAATCGTGCCTAAACTATGGAAACATCGAAAATTGCAAGGGGTGGTATAATTACACTGGAGTTCCTTTTACCGGTAAATGGGGAACCACCAAGTTTAGACGGGTATAAACGAACTAATTTGTATGGAGAGAGACACTTTGTGACCGAAAATCTTGACCGGAATAAGTGAACAGCCAGTATAAGCGGAATTGCTATACGTGATTTCCGCTGTATTTACTTACGGAATTAGTGGTAAATGGTATAACGGGATTTGAAACAACAGTGATACACGCGAATATAGTAATATATTGTAGGAGTAGAAATTATTCGCAGATACTAATTTTCACAAAATTTGCAATATGACTGCTTTGCGAATATTTACACCTCTACAGTATTTCCCATGAAAAATTTGACCAGAAAAGCATAATTTTGGCTTTTACAGGTTTGGAACTCAAGATAACAGAAAGTCGATAATAAAGACGTATAGAATCGCTCAGGATATAAGGGTGCCAGCGATGAGCAGTCAAGTTACCACCTGTCCGCACAAAAGTGCCTCTGCGATTTCTGCAAATGTACTCATAAAAGTTTTCAGACTCACCGCCAGTTTGGATTGCCAAAATGCGATGCATGATTGAACGGCGTACAATAGAATGAACGCGAACACCGTCTGTTCTTACAGATGACTTTTGATCTGTTTTAGCGCACACACTTCCGGCATACGATAGGCTTAGGCAGCACAGTACAAAATAGCGCTACCTTTTTTACTCCACATCCGTAATGGCTCGTATCGCGCGTTGCTCGAACTTTGCTGTTTCAACGTTTTCTGCTCTCGTTCTCACAATGCATTTTTGTCACTGTGCTGAATTAACGCCCTGGTAAAGGCAAGTTTGTTTCGGTGCTGTGAGCTCCTCTAACTCGCTATTTCTGACAATCCTTGTTTTGCGCTTCGAAGGTGAGTAGTTTTCGATAAATATGGCACTGTCTACATCTTAATTTCATAAAATAAGTAAATCTCTATAAAAATATTGTATGCTGATGTAAATTTTTGATCGCGTTTTCATCCCCCTCTAGCTATTTTCATTAGCGTATCGCTTCTGTGATCGAAATCAATAACAAGCCTAAATTACTAATGTCCGGTTCGATAGAAATGAAAATTTTTGTTGCTCGGCGCGCCATTATATGGTTTCTAATACGCCAATAAGTAATTGTGGTTCATTTCAGACTCAATATGGCGACCAGTTTTCCGTCGTTCGAGCACTTGGTTCTAAGCCGCCCATTCCCATTTGTGACGCACGTTCAAATGAATCGCCCAAATCAGCGAAATGCCTTAAACGACAAAATATGGAAGTGAGAATACTTTACGTCATTATAAGTATAGCCGTATGGAAGGCGAAATTAACAATCCAGTTCAAACTTCATATTTTAGTTTATGCATATTGAACCAATAAAAATAGAACAGTATAATTATTTATATCCTTTGCATTATTAAGAATATTAATTTTCGGTACTGATTTTTCACGTTTTAAGATTCTCATTTCCGAAACAAACATTTGTTATAAGTGTGTCTAATTTTGATTTGCACTATTTTTAGAGAATTAGGCGATGCCTTCGAATTTTTGTCGACGGATCCGGACTGTCGTTCGATCGTTCTCTCTGGCGCCGGCAAATGTTTTTGCTCGGGTATTGACTTAAAAAGTAAGAGAATCTTTATCAGTTATGCAAAGTATGAGACATCAGTAAAATATCTCTATTTTCTGCGCAATTTGGAACAGATTTTACCGTTCTGATGGAGAAATTTTTCACGCGGGTGCTTGATTAGGGCAAGGAGTTGAGTTTAGTAGGGCGATGTGTAGTAGTCGCTAAATATGTATTTTACTGGTGTTAGATGCTTGTAAGGAACGGATATTTTTATTCTCTAATAACGTACTCTTAAAAAAGTGGTTGAATATAAGCACTTTTTAGCTGAGAAAGGGTCATTGTGATGTGTCCATCTTTTAAGGGGATTATTGGAAAGTGTATTGTGTAAACTTGAATAATCATTTACTCATCATTATTAATAACAAAGTAAAATAATTGAGACAAGGTTAGCACAGTGCTCTAACAGTTAGTTTAAAAAGGACTGCACTTTCAGAACATCTGATCAGTAGTTGCAGCCCATAGCCACCTTTAGGCTCCTCTACCGCACATAGCTAACCTTGCTTCCATATTCAAGTTGGCGCTAAATTCCAATATGAAAAACGCTAACACAGCAATTAAATTATTTTTTCAGTCCTTATAATCAGATCAATTTCTTTTGTAATCAAATTTAACTACCATAATTCATAGGCGCTGCATCGGGGCTTCTCATGAATGTCGAGGGAGATGAAGAAGTTGATGTTGCCCGAAAAGCGCGCTACGCTCGCGATAAAATCAAGCTTTATCAAAAATATTTCACCGCTATTGAAGAGGTAAGGAAGGAATACAGGTTGTCCCAGAAGTAACTGGGCAGAGGGGGTGGCTAATTACTTCTGGGTCACCTTGTACTGCACTCACTAATATAGCCCTGAATTCGCTCATTTAGTTATTAACTACCGGAGTTTCTCGAAATTACGCCCCCCATACCTTTTTTTCAAGAAGCGGTAAAATGTTTTCCGTGAAATAGTTGAAGATGACGCAAGTTACCTTCGAAAATAGGCATGTAAAGCTTCCATGCTTGATACTGTTTGCGATGAAATAGTCGTTAGAAGCTGTTTTGTGGCTTCTCAAAAACAGAGCACAGGGGGGGGCGTAATTTCGAGAAAACCCGGTACACCTTCTTGCACCGTTTTGCGTAACTTTTGCATTCAATTTCGTTAAACTTGCATTCTTATCGAATGCAGAGATGATGAAATTGGGTGCGAGGATGACGAAATTAGTTGTGGAGTTAACGAAATTGAATGCGAATGTTACCGATTATGATGCAAGTAAGGCTGCTGTTTGCCATTTTGAAGTCTATTCATTTTCATCATTTCTGTTCGAATAGTTTGTTATACCGAATTCTGCATGAGTAATTCATCCATTATATGCCAAAAAATTTAGATAAACGTTCTTCTGATCAATTCTTGCAGACTCGCTTAACAATCTAAAATATAGCGAATATGTTCAGTAAATATTATTTGTTAAAATTTTAGTGCCCAAAACCGGTAATCGTCGCTATTCATGGTGCGTGTTTTGGAGCAGGCATTGACATGATTACTGCCTGTGATATTCGGTACGCTTCTCGAGACGCAGCTTTCTGCATCAAGGTACTGTGGTTTTATGATATTGATATTCTATTTGTTTTGATGATCATTGAGTAGTTACGATAAGTATTGCTACTTTACATAATTGAATGTAGGGTTGGCCGAGATGTTCATTGTGTTGAAAGATCCATTTCTTTGTGAGTTTCAAAAGACTACATGAGGTTAATTATCAACGAAAACCCTCATTGGATGGCGCTTAATATATCCCAATAGTTGGTTCATTTCATATGTTATTATGAGTATCTCAGCACACTACAGTCTTCCTGTATTTTGGCTTTTCAGTGCGGCTGTTAGACGTTTTATAATGAGTTCGTTTTTTGCATGCTAAATTAGCTAATCGTGAACATATGACCAGAATGGACCTTTCACCTCACTGGATCACTTAGCGCGTGTTCCATCGAATATAACATCTGGGGGTTTGATATTGTCGTCTACCGTTATTCGCATATTGATCCTTGATCGTCGCTCTCCCTTGCGTTACTCTGCCCTTATTAAATTTTGGACATTATTCAGTAATTGAACTGCCCTGCAAATCGTTTGCCTTGTTCTAATGAAGATTATCAAAACAACTTCCCTTTTTTGAAATAAATGGCTTACTTACATGCAGGTTTTTATGGTACTGTGTTAATGGTATTGTCTTAAGTTCGATATATTTCGAACTACATTTCTTACGCCGCTGGACAGAGTTTCTATTGTTCAAATTCATTTTTACTTCCTTTCGTCCAAGTCTGTTTAGCAAAAATTACCAGAAATATCCCATTTAAACTTATTTGGCCAAGAAAACTGGCTGTTGGGTAACTATAACTTAAGATGTTTATTCTGTCACTATAGTGACTGTCTTTAACACCGTACATAGGGGGGCCAGCCAGAATTACCGATATAAGCGTAACCGTTACAAAAAAATTATACTGTATGAAGGCAGATTTCAGGAATTGTTTGATTTTGCAGGAAGTAGATATAGGACTCGCGGCCGATGTTGGCACCTTGAATCGCCTCCCGAAAATTGTTGGCAATGAAGGTTTGACCAGAGAACTCGCTTATACCGCTCGAGTATTCAACGCAGAGCAGGCGCTCAACTATGGTTCGTTTCATATTAATTTGTTCGAACAATCTTGTCAAAAGCTTCCATAACTTTATTCAAATATGAGATATCGCAGAAATTCAAAGTCATTACATTAAAAGTATTCGCCCTTAACTCGTATACATTCACTTCATCAATCTGGGAGTCGATCAATACATTCTGCGAAGATCAGGCTTTCATTGATAAGACTTCATTACGGAACACTGATTGGCCAAGTATCTGACCATTTTCGGATTTGATATGTTGCGGGGAAATATATACATCTTTGCTTAAACCTGATCGTTTTTAGTTATCTCTAGCTTTTTGCATAGGAAAAACGTTGGTCTTTATCGCAATTAATATGATTATTGCGGATTATTTGTCCTTTTTGAGATCGATCACTTTGTGAAAAGACAAATAAATAAATAAGGATTTATGCGTGGAGACCAACGCAATAGGTCTCGTCAAAAATTTTCAATTTTATCAACAAAGGTCCAAAGAGGATACTGTAAAATGTTAACTTAAGTGTCTCTTTAGTACAAATATCGCCACGGAAAACCTCATCTGATAGTGTTTTCCTGATACCGATAAAGAAATTTTGAGAGTAATTTTAAATGGAATAAATATTTAGGGCTTCTCTCAAAGGTTCTTGCAAATTACGAAGAAGTGCTCGCAGCGTCCCTCAACCTTGCCAATGAAATAGCGAGCAAGAGTCCCGTGGCCGTGCAAGGGACGAAATTGACGCTCAACTATTCTCGCGATCACAGCGTCAGGGATTCGCTCGAATTCGTGGTACATTTGCACAGTTTTTAATATTATCGCTTGCATTACTGAAATGTTTCAAATTTTCATATAGATTGAATTTCTTGTTATGTCGCTCGTTGCATACTGTAGGGGTAGAAATATGGGGTGGTACTTAATTTGGGTGACTGATCGGTCTGACTCAGTGATAATTGAAAGACATTGATGACTGGACTGTACTGGGTGGTATTTAATTTGGGTGGTCGGCCAGACCACCCAATTCACCCAAATTAAGTACCACCCAATAATTTATACCCCTACAGAAATAATTATTTGTTAGTGTGCGGCAGCAGTGCGACACCTTTGGGTATTTTGAGCTGTTCAAGTTTTTCTATTGTTTAATTTCCAGGCGCATTCTCACTGTGCGAATCTTACACCCCACCTGTAGTAAACTTTCTTTCAGTTGCGCTAAGTTCAGCAAGTCATTTTAACACCCCTGTCCTTTGCCTTATTGTGACCGGGAACTTTGAGGTGCAAGAACTTGCAATACACTAATCAAAAGGTAATCGATTGATAAAGGGGCATATTAGATGTGATAATTCGATGAATATAATAGATAAACCGTACAATTAGACAGCAATGCAGTCGGTGCGTTGTAATGATCATTTGCTGCTTCTAAATCTAATTCGAAAACATTTCTTATTGGTGGGTGTAATTACGGCCATACGTTTTCTTTAAAAATGTTTGAGCATAAAAAGTTTAAACTATTCAACTACGATTGATTTCGACAAACATTGGGCTTACAGGACAAACTAATAAAAAGGTGTAACTCTTATCTATGTTGATGTCTTGGGTAAATTGCTAGATAACATATCTTAATCTATTATTGTTTAGGCGAATTGGAACCAGTCTCAGCTACTTTCGGATGACGTTGCAAAGAGTGCAATGGCGGCGATAGCAAAACAAGACATTCCTGTGTATTCGAAATTGTGAGCGAAGGCCGACTGTAAAGCCCAACCATAATTGTAATTTGTCGTTTCACTTCGAAATAGTTCTTTACCAGTAATATAAATCTTATATATGGTTTAGTTTTAGAATTCTGCTCTAACGCCTGCTTGAAGACCACGGAAATATCTCTCATGTTCTTAGGCTAAAATACTGCCTTTTACCGAAAGGCATGAGGTCGGTGTTTCCGCGGTCATCAGGCAGGCGGGACATGTTCTGCCTTTGAGGCTCTATAATTTATTATTATGATTTTGAATGTGTGCATCTTTTGATGAATGAATGAGCTAGTAAGAGTAATTAGTGATTTGCCTGATGCGCACCTACATTCATGTCACACTTACACTGCATTTAATTACATGACGGCTAAGGTTATTCAATCTCGCACAGTTTCGTGTCGAGGAATCTGTCATCGACAGTTGTTATTCCACTGTTATATCCCATCGGCACAAATCGAATTAAAACAAAATTGATGCCGACACTTTTCCGCAGACGAAACTAAAGGCATTTTCTGGACAAATGAGTACCTGGTTAATACTGAGACCATCCTTGAGCCAAGGCAGCGCCACATGATAGAAAATTTATTTCGGGCGTCTCATTACATGGGTATTCATACACTTTGTGCTTTAATTGGGTCCTTGAATATTGCACTCTCGATTCGACGCAGCAGCTCGAGTTAGCATGTAAATACAATTTGAGCGGCCAGCTAGCGAAGGAGCACCATTTCATATCGTTGCTAAGAGATACTCGTACACATCATCCTCGCTAGTTTTCACCCGGCTCTGCTCTATCTCGGTGTCTAATACTGATAAGGACACGAGATTGAGTTTGGGGGCATAAATGCCCAAGAATAGTCATTATCCAAGTTGGTGAGCTTATTTTGAAAAACAATTATTAAATTTTTTCGAATTTGCTGCAATGCGCTCCTATTCGCTCACTATATTCTCATACGAGAAGGTGTTCATAATCCCAGTAGGCACGACGAGGCTCTTCTGAGGGGGGGAGGAGGGCGGCGGGGGTATATAAACCTCCCCAATACGCCCTCAATTCTGATGTCTGATCTAATGCACACTATCATCTGCTTGATGAATCTCGTCATGGTATGGCGGTAAACTAATCAAATATATTTTGGTATATTTGCGGTGCAGCGGAAGACGAAGGACGGCACTTTGCGCATCATACCTACTTTCGCATTACGTTGTATGGTATTTCATTGCATTATGAATGTGCCATAAGTAGATTGCGGCGAAAGATTTTCTTCTGACCTGCGAAATTCGCTAGTTCTTCCCTGCCCTGGGCGGCTGTGCTCAACAAATTGTGAAAGGGTGAGCGAATCTTCTGATCAAGATGTTCATGGCGTTTCCGGTCAGTGGTCGTTGGCCTGGTTTATTGCAATATGTTCAATGCGTGACGCTGGGCCAGAGGCATCGCTGGAGGCGCTAGACGGTCTATTGTTGGGTCTCACGGCGCGTCCAACGACTCTTCGCCAACTCGATTCAGCGTTAATTTGCGTCCTCCTTGCACGGGTCACAGTGAGCAGAGCGCTTTGTCCATCCTAAGTTCGAAATTTTTCGTGCCACTCTGACACTCGCTCGATTCTCTCCATGGTCTCTCGGCAACTACCTTATTCTTCATTCAATTTGATTGCTTGTGGTATGATTTACTCGGCAGTCACATTTCTTTGCCTTTATAACTAACCTTAGTCGCTCAATCTCGGGACTATAAATTAATTAACATGATCGAGATCATTTGCTTCTTTCAGTCAGATCTGGTGATTTAATATAAGATAGTATGTGTATCGGAGTTTCTGTAATTTTCTCTAGTCACACATAATATGATAAGTACATCAGTAAGTTAAAAACGAAATACAATAAATTATTCATTTACCGCGCTGTTTTGAAAGGTGATATCAAATAGGAGAAATATACCTTAACCATTTCGCATCTGTGTATAGAAGATGCGACGTGAGCTTGTCGAGGATTAGACGCATAAGTCTAGTGTGCCCTATGGAAAAACTAGTGCGGCAATTAGATACTCTGTATCCATCAAGATTGCGTCCAGAAATGTTAGAGTTATAGGAGCAGGTGTACAGACGAATTAGGATCGTCCAAACATGACACGTCATCACAACAGGTAGTTGATTAAAAATCAAAAAATGTTAATGAAGTGTGCTCAGTCATGCGCGTCGAAGCCTCTTTGCTGTTTACCGAGCTGCTTCGCTCCGCACGACCGCACAGTCTCCGTTGCAATTGCCAGGAGTTCCTTTTACCGTCGATAATCAGGATCTCGAGTAGTCAGTTGATTTTTAAATACACGCTTCTAAGTAGGCATGAGTGTCAGCGTTATGGGTTATATACCCCGAAAAATATCCAATAGTCAAGTTGAAGTCCTCTAACAAAAAGGTTACTAATTACACATCAAATGAATCTTGATGAAGTCTTTTCGATTGCCATTCATCAAGTACAATAAGTCTTTGTTGATATGTGCACATTTTTGTTGCAGGAAATGTGCCAATACAAAATGATGTCGCATCATTGCTTATAATAAATTGTTTGACAGGGCCCTTTTGTCTTCTCCCAATATGATCCAGTTTGCGCTATAGCTCAAGTTTCTTCAGTGTTTTTTGCAAAATTTTGCACGTCAATCGACTAAATACCATCAATAAAATGTCTGTTTGTTAAAGCGGCGTTCAGATGTGGCATATTCGCTGGATGCCGGCGGGATGGCGTAACTGAATTCCTGTTTGACATGAAAAACTCGAGTTTAAGGGTAGCCGGCTGTAAGCAATTAACTAGCGTGACCAGCTGAACGTCCTCCAGTTTTTTTATACCACACGTAGCTAGAAGGCTGAGCATTGCTCAATCGAAACGCTTTATATCTCAAAAGTATTAAGGGCAAAGTGAATACGCTAGGGGTTGGAGACGACATGAACTTCCCCTGCCCATCTCGAAAACTGATAATATATATTTACCATTATTCATTTTATGACACCTTTGCTCAGTTTCCTAGATTCTACGCTTCCCTAAAAAGTGCGTTTCGTCAGGGCCAGGGGTTGCTGAAAGACATCTTGCTCGCGGAGATCGATTCCCATCTGCGTGTATTCGACAAAGCTACTTCGAGGCGGTGGCGATAGGGCCCCTGCGCATAATGCGATCGGCGTTCGGGCGACAACTAAACGGATTGCATTCAGTAAGGCCTGCCATGACGGGCGGTTGCCTCAATCGACTAGCATCCCCTCGGGCCTCTTTTGCTCCCGCCCAACCGATCCGCTCTGCTTTTGCTTGGCACTGAATCCGCCTCATAGGATCAACTGAGCTTTGCCTCACGCGCGCATGCGCAGTTTTGTCATCAATACCGCTTTTCTTTAAAACCAGTCTCTTTATCCATCAATTATGAGATTAAGAAGGAGTCTCATCGAGAGCTAAAAGTGCTTTCGTTTCTGTGGTTCGTTCTTCACTGTGACTTTATTTATTGTGCATGCTGTCGATGAATACTGTTTCGCCATGGACAATTACTACCTGCATTACTTAAGACATTGAAAATTACACTCGTCTCTCACCAGGCTTTTTGATTTGCTAAAACTAATTTCCAACTGACATTTCAGAAACTTTAAATCAAACACTGTTTATAACATAAAAGAGCAAATGCAGCTTTTCCAATGATATGAATGCTCTATAACATAGATTCGTAATTCGGCATTTGTCTCGTCTAACTTTAAACTTGTTTTAGTATAGGTTGAAAGGTTTGGCGCTTTTACCTCCGTCGGACCTGTGAAAAAATAGCTTCTATCCTCGAATTCTGGATTATTCTTGAATATTGCATTCTAAACTCTCACTAATCCCTCTCATTTTTATCGGACTTGTCTTCGGTCGTCTCCTCTTTGTTGCGATCTTCAAGTCTCAGAAGAGAGTCCTTTGGTGGGATATGGCTTGGTTGGAACTGGCATTCAAACAAATATATAAATAATTAGCTATCAGAAGCACTAGTTATGACGCGCTTCCCATTAGGTGCGAGCCACTGGAGTGCGCGCTGAGCTTGAAAGCCTTCCTATTGGGACGAGTCGGATTTATTTGATTTTAGTTAACATAAATTACTCCTTGTCTTCTTGCAACTTTCAGTTTCGTTAGCATCATGTCTGTATTTGCTCAATTAGTCTGCTTTTTGAGTAGGATTTTGTTAAATTTATAGGTGCGAGCGCTCGTCGTCCATCGACTGATAAAGCTACGTGAAAGCTAGAAAAACGCTTGTAGGTGTCATTTTTAAGCAAAATTCAGGATAGACTTTACTTTGAAAAAAGTTTATTTTTTTGGAAAATATCCTCCTCGAATTGAAAAGTGTCCTTACTGAAGTGGAAATGGTATATCTGGTACCTACTAGAAAGGGAAATAAAATATTAAGTTACTTTCTTCCCATCCACAGCGCCGATTGGCCGTGCATCGATCGATTATTGATGTCTGCCAAAGTGTGTTATTGCAAGCAACGAAACATATATGCTGTCGCTGGGGCGCTTATTCTATTGTGCGCCGTGTGTAAGCCAAGACGCCACCATAAATCGCTCCGTTGAGCGACCAAAGCGACTGACGCGATTTTATTACAGGCCGGCCGTTCAGTGTTTGCGTAAGTGCAGACAAGGCCCTACCATGTTGTTGGGTTGGTCGCCGGCGATGGCTTGATGTTATCACGTTGCCTCCCTTCCACATGCACACCTGGTCTCCCACTCGCCGGCTTATGAATCAGCCCGCTTCTCTCTTTATTTAAGTCTTATTTCGACGAACTGCGCAAGAAGAGACAGGTGAGGATTAATCATAAATATTTTTCAATACCTATGGCGGTGATTGTGATGCTACTGTCTTGAGGGACTACTATTGATGTATGAAACTTGAAACATGGGCATTTATCAATTTTCTGAAGTTCTGAATTACTATAAATGGTATCTGTCTGCGACATGCAGCGCCAATAAAGGGTGAGTTGTGGGGCTTCCGCGACTCTAAAGGGAACGAGCGCGAGCGACCGCAATTGATTGCTCTCAACGGAGCTACGCAGTTGGCGCATAGCTAATTATTAATCACGTTCGTAGGACTATGGCAAAAGTCGAAATTTAAGCCACGAGCGAGTACAATTGGACGGGAACTTTGCTATTTGGTAAGGGCGTAGAAATGCGTAATAGATACGGAAGCAGGAAAACTTTTACTGTGTAGAAAGAACAGAGGATCTTTTATACTTTTGTATGATTTTTAAGGCAAATTGCGGTCACACCATAATTTATGGAATGTTTCGCACATTGTTACTAGCAACGTAGGACAGAGTGGTCTGGTAGTCAGTTCTTTATAATGCAATGATATTATGGACGATCAGCTTATTTTGTACAGCTAAAAATACTTCACGTTCTATGTCCACCGTCTTCGATTGATCGCATTTTCCCTTTAAGCATATTTTGTGAATACTATTGCGATTCCATGCTTTGCTAATAGTGAGACAGAGTAGAAAGGTACACTCTTTAAAGCTCATGTGAACTGGCGCATGCGCTTTCAGTACTCTCGCATTCCATGCTTCTCTCTCATTGAATAAGCCGTTTAATCAAAAGGATCTGTACTATTGCATGAGCTGTTCCTATGACAATAACTATAGTCGTGAGCATTCGGGTTTTCGACCAGTAACGCCATTATTAGGGCAGTTTTAGAGAAGCGCAGTTCACTGATACTCGCGGTCAAACTTAGTCGCGTCTGTTCGCGCTCGTTCACTATAGCGTCACGCCGTTGTCAGCCCACCCTATAAGCCTATGGTGCGAAACTAATTCTGTATTACAAAATGAAATATAAAACAATGTTCACCGTTAATTACAAGAATATGAGCATATCAACTGTGTGTAGGCTTCTGTGGCGAGCGCAATATACCCTCTTGATCATAAAAATAGGAACTGTTTGGTAATTGCGAGCAATTTAAGGGAAGAATATCGATTCGCTGGCATTTCGTCTGTTGCTGGAACTTCCTATTGCTTGTTGTATGGGATTATCCTCACTATAGCGCGTATTGTCGAGTGGTGCTAAGCGGCGGCGGCTGTACCCGCGCTCTCAGCAGCGACGCTATACGTCACCCGTGACGGTGTAGACTATTAACCGGAAGTGGTTGTCGATTGAAACGCAGCTCAGTAATCGCGACTCGCTCTACTGCGCCTGGAGAAGGAGTTTTTTCATTTATGATTCGAATAAATTGTTACACGGCAAAAAATAAATCTTGTTATCAAGGAAGATGAAAAAATATGCTGCTCTCAACAAGGGAATTCGTATTTCTTTCTGATGCTGTATAAGTTTTTCCATTTCTTTCATTCGACTGGTTACTACTTACATTTGCGACTTTACCCAGCTTGTCGCATGTGACTTCAAGCTACGATCGTATTCGAAAACGATCGACAATTAACATTTTTATCAGTGAATGTGTATGAAAGAAAACGTCAAGAATAACTGAAGTGTCCAGCAAATTGTTCGCCTCAAGTTGCCACACTCTGGATTTATGCGACCAACTTTGTTTTCTCGATTCGAGGGACTCATTTCATGTTTTCGTCTCGAAAAGCAATAAGTGTTAAGTCGAGACCAGAAGACGTGCAAAATCGACGGAAATGTTTCCGCGCATAGCAAATCAAATGATAAGGACCGTTCTTGGTGCTATTTTATTCACCGTCATAATACTCTTCCTGCTTGCGACAGATTCGAAGACGCCTTATGCGCAACAAAATCCAACAGTCATTCGTCAAGTAGTATTTTTGACGAAACCGACGACTACACGGAGTAGTGGTGATAAAGAAATTGCTTCGCAAAGTTCCGCCCCTGTTTTGGTAGGTTCATTTTACAATTTTATTAATTAAATGCATATCTGCATTTTGATTTTTTGGCCGCATTAAGTGGTTTTACAATATTAAGAGTTGCGTTACAATCTCGCGTTGTCTCACTGACTTACAACCGTATGCTCAGTACGCCATGAAATGTGATCATTGTAAAGTCTATCACTGAAAAGACATAAGCAGTGCTTTTTTCAGTTAAAAGACAGAGGCGAAGTGATAGTTGAGAAGGACTCAGCGAGCCTAAATATCAAGGCTGAAGATGTGGTTAATCCGCACCCTTTTAACTGGCTCTTTGTGGAGAAGGATTTATGCAGTAGTCGCAGAAAGGATCTCTTTATTCTGGCCGTTGTACACTCAGCGCCAGGCAACTTCAAGCGACGAATGCACATCAGAGAGACTTGGGGTTCGCAGCGCCTCTACTCTAAGGTATTTTTATACTGCAGAAAATGTGAAAAGTCTCGACTTTATGGCGAGAAAAATATCAAGCACGGCTGCTTCAGAGCCCTTTTGATTCATATACAGCAAAAAATCTTAAATTTTGCTCACCAGTGGGGGGACGTCGCTGATGCATAAGTACAGCTGACCGAGTCCTAAATCTGAATCT
>NIUQ01002376.1:0-22859 GCA_002796945.1 Plectus sambesii
AAGCTTTGTGAAACAGAAAATTGCAGATTTCCTTTTGCAACTGTTGCAGTTGCGGAATTGCAGTTGCAATTGCAATAGTTTTATGAAATAGGCCCCAGAAGCAAAACAGATAAATTTGAGCGAGAGAAGAATAATTGGTTTTGGTCAATTGGTCGGTTCATACCGATTACTCAAGTTTATTAAAGTCGCCGTTTGCGCAGTTAACTAAAAATCCCTAAGCCCGATTGAAACTTTAGTAGGTACATAGAAAAGATTGCTTCTTGAAAGCTGAATCAAATTTTTCCTTGATTAGTACAGCCCAAAACTGTACATTCTCGTTCACTCGTTAGATTCTGGAGGTACATATAGGATCTACATCTACAAGGGCATGCTTTGAACAAGCCTAAGTTCAAGCTCTATTCTACATACAATATCATGCACAAGAACAATACCCGCGATTGTGCCTTTTGCCAGTTAATCGCTTTTTCTATGGCAATCTGCATTTCTGCAACTGTATAGAGCTCTTGGTCTCTGGGCTCATCTTCGCCGACAGTAATTGTCCAGACATTATTGAAGTAATATTGTCTAACCCCTTTTGCAAATTGCGACCTGCCAAAAAAACTCATCACAGCATTTAATAAGTAGAATAAATAACGCAAATAAGTTAGACTATTGTGGAAGTCAAAACATGCGAAGGTAAGAAAGAAGTATTAAGTACATCAGAAAGGGTGCCAAAGTTACAGTCTCCATCAAAGCGTTTTGGTGGAGCAATTTTCAGGGCAAGGCAAATGGTTGCTCAGAGTATAAGACATTATTTATTATAACATTTATTAGTTAACTCAAAAAATGAAGCATTTTTTGATTTTTGTCATGGTATAAAATCCTCAGAGTGCATAATTCAAATTTGCGTCGGCAGACTATAACTAAAATTTCATTATTCTTTTAACTGCATGCGATGCACTTTACGTTCCGCCAAAGTGCTGCGGCGTTTCACATGCTGAATAAATCTTAAAAGCGAGATTTTTCACCCTTCATCAATCGTAAAAGTGATAGCGGAATCTGCTTTAGTCCTGATCTAATATCTGAGGATACTTTAGCATATTTATCGATTTACTAAGACGAATAATTCAACCTATACTACCATGTTCTTCATTTGAAAATATCCAATACATAGTACGAAGAAAGTTTTTTCTCAGAAAAGCTATCAGAACAGGCTTATTCATTGATGAGAGAGAAACGGCATCTACTGCTAGTTTCTGGTGGTTGTACGATAAATGAAGTGACCAAAAGCAGTACATTTCGAGAAGCTTGTCTGTCTTACATCCAAAATTCTAACGACACACTAACTCTATCGTTCTCAGCGGCTACCGTCTTTCGTTTCGGTTATTGCTCTGCGGCTTTGAAACCAAATATAAAATAACGAGCATCATATTAAATTTGGGTCTATACGTAAAACAAATATAAACGGTGCCTAAAGAAATGTAGGCACATCCATATGTCAACAGGAAGCTTTAAAATGATGGAAAGTAAGGCCAGAGTTAATCCAGAAGTAGGGCTAAGAAGAAAAGAGAAGAAAGGATATTTTAAAGAAAAAATAGTGAATAGCGCCAAATCCAAAAGAAAGAGGAAAAGCGGTGAAGAGCTATGGGAAGTATGACATGCCCCTAGTATATGGGTGATTTCAGGTGATCTGTTTACTGGCAATGGATCTAACCATGATGGAGGTCTTGTAAGGGAGATGGATGGTAGACTTTTGTCATTTCGCGCTTTGTTGATTTGTTCACGAGTATTACCACCAAAGTGATGCTAGAATGGATAATATACAACCTACATCGCAGCAAGTTGGCAGAGCAAATTCGAAGGCCAAATGGCAGTTTTTGTAATCTTATGGCATTGTATTAAAGCAATGTTTAATTTATAAAACGTTTGCATTTTTTGGATATTACTGTTCAAAAGCCAGTTCCAATGCCGCAGTCAAACTTGCCACGCCCAGATGCAACTATTAACTTTTCGCCTAGGCACTGTCATTTCATGCCCAATTAAGGAATCATGATTTAAGCTACACAATCACTAATAGAGACATTACACATTGCAATTAGTGAAACATTACGTGTAACAAAGCTAGTAACAAGGTAAAATTGCAAACTTCCGGCGCTAAATAATTCACACTTGTAACTGCTTTTCCAGTCAGAAGGAAATGATATTTTGGCTGTGCAAAGATAGAGTTCAAGCTAGAAATTGAACTATTGACTCTACTTTGCTAACTTATTCTCCTCGTTTTATTCGTTTTTTTATGTTTAGCGGTTTGAAAGTCGGTTGCAAATATTGTCGAAACACTAAGTTTCAGCTAAACTGACTATTTTTGGTAGAGTCGTACAATAACAAAAAAATGGTATTTTTCTTAACCCTAAACATTTTAATAGTAACTGAAAATATAAGATTTTTCGCAAAATGAAATACTAGGTATAAACAAACCTTCTTAGGCTGCATCTGGCCCATGTCGAGGTGTTTATTTTGACTCGCGTGCTCCAGTCGTTCACTTCTGATGGGGTCGATGCTGTTCATATCAAAGGCAGGGTTGTTGTATGTATTGCCCAGCGCGCTGCCATTTATTCCTTCGGTCATACTGTCACTGCAAAACCATTTCATTTTATGAGAAGTAAATAGTGCATTGTGACGAATCAAAACACTTTTCGCCAATCAGGACCATGCTACCAACATTGCAACCACCTTTGCAAGTAGTGGATATTAGAAGCTGCACGTTATTCTTAACCATCAACGCGTTGGTTTGGAATAAATGAAATGTGTTTAAGTTGCGTTTCCAGTTAAGAAATGAATCTGAACTTTGACGTTCACTGTCTTCTGTTTCTCTTAAATTGGTTATAAACGCAAATAAAGCTTGTGAGACAGTGATTGCAATCAAAGTTCCTTCCATTATGATTTTGAATTTCCGCCAGATACGCTGCAGTCTCGTAGTTACATTGGCGTATACTTTACTTAGCGTCAAAGGATGCGCTAGTTTATGTGCGCGCCACGTGTTTAAGCAAATCGATAATGAAAATTAAGCTACGTAACGAGTTGAAGTGAAAGGAAAGTACTAAACGGACAGCTATTAAGTAATTTATCATTTGTTAGCTATCTGAAATCAAAAAGAAATGAAAAAATCTCAACAATGTTTCAACGCACCGTACAGAGCTTTCAAAAGTGCGAAATTCTCTTTCCTTTTGAACGTACTAGAACCACCATCTAAGGATATAATGTGTAGCAATTCACTCCGTCATCACACCATACACTTTAGATGCTAGTATATAAACAAAAATATAGCATCTGTATATGTAAGTTTGGATGGACAGACAGGTTGACGAATAGTATAGTGTCTGCATTTTGCAGTAGAAAAAAGGCTTACAACGAGTCCTTGCTCTTGGTTCGCATAATGCCAGAAAGCGCCTGATGAGAAGGAATGCGACCTCTCGCGATGTCAGAGGCCTCTTTGAGAGTCATGCGTGTGTACTCCCTCACGATCTTCGAGTCTTGAGGCCTGTTCGACGATTTCTTCACCAGAATAGGCTTCAGATAGTTGTTATTGAACGTCTCAAAGCTGAAATCGAAAGAAGCTCTTAACATAAAGGTATGCTTCATATACACAAAAATATATATCCATATTAATTTTCATGAGCCCTAAGCGAAAAGCGAGAGAAAGCAAGGGGAAATTTATATGGCATAAATTTAGTGATGGCAACACGCAAATCAAAGCTAACAGCTTTAAATTTCGCGCGCTAAGTTTGCTTTAGCACGTATTAAATAAGAATGTCCTTTGAGACAAAGATCGTGTATACATCGCGTTCGTTTCAACACATTTGAGAGATGAAACGAAAATGACCATTAGTGAAAAAGCTCATTCCAGGTAAATTTTTGCAGCAAACCGCTGAGAATGTATTTCGAAGTTGGAAGCATTAGATTAGTGTTACAAACAGGTCAACATTGCGCAGTATATATTATTTACAATGGAAAATTGAGGTTGACCGCCTAAGCATTTTATGAGTCTACTAGCGATATGGTCGTATGGATGTGGTGACGTTACAAGATGAGTACAATGTCAATCCCATATTAATATTGGGTGGGTTTTATATCGCGTACTTTAGCAAAAGTCGTACTTAACGCAATGATAAAGGATAGGCTTTAAGTACGACTTTAACTAAAGTACGCGATATGAAACCGGCCTAATCTCAGTAAAACATTTCCCAAAGTAGAACTGTTTGCAGCACAATATAAGACTTTGACAAGTGTGCATCTTATTCAAAAATTTTCCTCAGATAATTTTAGCAGCCATTCATCACCTATTGCAACTGCTTGCTTTACGCTGTGGCAGGATAGAGAGAACGGAACATGAATTATTCGGGTTCAGATTTAAAAACTTGCCTGTCTCTGAGCCAGTGATGTCCCTTATTTCCGCAGATGTCTTCAATACCGGCCATTGTATAGTCAATAAGCTGAAATTTTAAAATAATTGAACTAACTTAAAGTAAAGAAAGTAATCATAGATACAAGCTTTTCCCGAGTATCTACTCCCAAATGGTTTAAATCATTGCAAAATTTTTTCACGCTTGAGACAAAGTCTTCATAATTGTGAAAGCAGCGTTTATTAGAAACTGTTTCGTCGTTGCCTTTAAGGTGGGAAGGCTGTAGGAAAGGTTAAAGCTTTTGGAAGGCAGATTTTAAGATCGCCTGATAATCAAAACGCTATAAAAAGAACATAATGAAATATTTTAATGCAAAATATTGAGTGATTTTTGCCAAAAGCTATACTTTTTGTATTTTAGGGTAAGACGCTCGTCAAAAACGCTAAAATGTATAGTTTTAAAAAGGGTATTCTGGAACCTGAATCTCTTCAAATGTAGTTTTGGAAATATTTGTATTCATTAAATGCAATATTTTGATATCCTACCCGTTCAAAAATATATTCTGTCATATTCTTTTTCCTCTTTTCTTCTTTTTCGACTTTCAGGAAGTTGACCAATGGTTTCATAGTCATTCCCTGAAAAATACGCGTATTTTATTGCGTCATGAAACGGCACTGTTTCATGTCAAAGAATATATTTTAAATATTCAATGGAAAATACAGTGTCACTTTGCTTAATTATTGTATTTTTTACCATAATAAGCAGGTAGGAATCAAATAATAAATGCATAAAAGAGCTACGATGCTCCTATACTGTAGTAAAACAATAATTTTAAGTAACTTTGCTTCTGCTTAGTGCTCTTTTGGAAAATTGAATGCAACCCAGATAGGTGCAGCTTTTAACTAAATCTTAAGGAGGTACACTTATCCGGATTCACTACTGTACAGTGTAATTCTTGGCGATATCAAAGAAATACACTATTGAATATTAAGTTTTAATATTTTAACTTGTAATGAGATTCAAAATTTTATGAGCTCAAAGCGATAACGAAAGCACTTAATGCATGTTAATTCGTGGCCAAATCTTCACTTATAGTTTTTTCTTTAAAAATTGGATATTACAGGTATAAATATCGTTATAAGAAATAAGTGCAAGATGAGAATGAAAAATGACCTGGAGGAAGACAGTGAAGTAAATGACAACAATGCAGGCGGTAATCATCATGTCCTTGGCAGGGATGATGTCTGGCATAGCTACCACGAGACCGTAGGCAATGGCACCGCGAAGACCACCATAAGCCATCACAAACTGATCAACTTTGGAGAAGCGAACAAGACGGAAACGATTGAGGAAGAAACACTGGATAACCACACCTAAGAATGAATAAAGTCAAACACAGCAAAGATCAGCGGTAATAGCTTTCAGCTTCGATACACTGGAAAAGTTTTAAACTAACTGCAAAGCATTTTTCTTCAATGCGAATTTCATAGACATATTCAAAATTGCCTCTGACAAGCTTTTAAATTCCATATTAATTGAAAAGAACTCCGATCACCCCTCGCTACTGAGATCGTACCTCTGATCATTATTATTATCAGCTACTTACGAAAGCAAGCTTACTTAGCAATAAAGTAATGACAATGTTAATCGATACAACTTGAATTCAGCTCAACAAATGCAGTTAAAAGATTTAACAATCTGCTCCCCATCAGTAGGAACCCATTACGAATCCCCACCGCTATTTAACCTTTAAAACTTCGCGCCTTATGATGATCAATAGTGTACATATGGCATGTAAAAGGCTTTGGTTATTATGGCCGTGCAAGCGCGGCGTGAAGTTTAGCATTACTTACCTAGTGCTCTGTAAACTAGACAGAATAGAACTGTTAGAGCGACGAAAGCAGTGTCCCAATGGTGTTTTCGGGAGACGGTAGACAGCCCGAGGAACATGAAGATGACTGTCTCGCTTGAGCCGGATAACATTTTCGTGAAGTATTTAATCGAGGTGATAGCTTTCGATGAGATGTTCAGTTTGATATACTGCTTCATGGCGATGCCGCAGAATACAACGCTGAATAGATATACGAAAATAAACGAAATCCTAATCGTGATCATTGCAGCATCTACTATTTGACTTAGTGCAGAGTACTATCTTTTTAAACCCAATACGGCTAACTTTTAAATTAGCACACTTTTGTTCACTTTTAACACATTGACGACAATGCCCGTTTTTCGTTTTTTCGCGCATGGGACAGACACATTTTTTCTTTTCTTTGCGTACGACCCACCATTGAGTCCTATTGTCCCAAATGGTAGTCCCAAGTTTACAGCATCATGGGGGGACTATTATCGATGAATTGCAAAAAATCGCGGGGAATTATTAAAAGCGCAGAAAAAACCAATTAAAACGCGTACGACCCACCGGTGGGTCGTATTGTCGTCAATGTGTTACAAGCAGCAAGCCTGATTCAACAAAGAATGAGGCACAGTCAGGAAATAGCAAATAGTTCCCTGAAAAAAAAACAGTTGCCCTGGCTTTGGTGAGTTCAAAATAACTAGGCTTTTCAACCATCTAAAAATCCAGTGAGTTTGCACTCACTCGCAACAGAATTCTGCACAACTATCAAAATATTTAGCAACGCAAAGAAAGAAATTGAAAATATATCTACGAAAATAAGAAGCAAAATACGTACGCCATGATAGCCGATAGTCCAAACATTTCTGCGGTTAAATAGGCGCAGTACGGCATGAGGAAGACAAAAACCGGATTCAGAATCTTGACATGTTTCGTGTATCTGAAAACGCATAAATTTCGTAACGACGCAGCTAGTCGACATCGCCAGCTTCGTTGCCGTCGAGTAAAATAAATCTACATATCTCGAAAAGTACTTTGACCATAATGGCATGACCTACTTTGTTGTGAAACAGACGATGAACGCCCAAATGAGTCCGATTAGCACTCCACCCAGTGCGACGACAAAGAAACTGATACCGCCCGTCACAAAATCGACCGGAAGCAAGTTCTCAGCGCCAATTTCTGAGAACGACCGAAAGATTTGGTACAACACCTGAAACTTGCATATCAAGATNATTGCTTTGAAAGTTGTCAAGACGTAAAAACTTACAACTGTAACGGCGTCGTTGAGTAGAGATTCGCCGAAGACGGAAATGAAAAGAACTTCGTTGACGTGAATCTCCTCAAACACGACGATGACTGCTACGGGATCGACCGCGCTGATCAGCGAGGTAAACAATAGTACATGAAGAAGCGGAGTTTCGACCGAGAAAACTCCAGTTAATCCTATTGCCCACAGCGATAAGCCTAAAAGTTAAAGAAAGACAGAATATAGACCTTGTTAAGCATACGCTTTAAAATTTCTCTATCGATAAAGCGAGAAGATTCAATCGAGGCTTAAGCAATCGAAATAACTGAATGCATCGTGCAGCCAGCTTCATATTAAAAATTTGCTGATATCGTTTGGAATATTTTATCACAAACTGAAGTTTATGAAAAAGCCATCGTCGTTGCGGTATCAATGCTGGAACGATTGCTTTTACTAAAGGTTGAATAGATAACTCCCCATAATCTTATTGACTTCTCGACAGATAACGAGCATTAATTCAAATATATAGTCGCGCAGATTTGTGCGAGCTGAGGCAATTTATTATGCTTGTGACGAAACGCCTACTTGCACATCGAACGGTTTTCACAAAAGTGACGATACTCTCTCGCGCAATTAAAAAAAGTGCACTTGATCTGCCTTAATTAAACGCAAACCCGACTTTAACTAATTCTCGATTTCCGCTTTATGTATCGACATTCATCAAATGTATCAGTTTTGATAGCGGCTTTTCAATATTAATCACGTTGCCGATCGGTCTTTCGTAAACGTCGATTTTGTCACGGCCTTAGCAATAAGAAAGTAAACAAAAACGATAAACTGACCAATTGTGGCCATATTCCAAAGTGTTCCAATGACGGCAAAGACTAAAATGGTGCCGAGATTGTCAAAAAAGGCTCTGTTCGGCATGAAGTAGCCGGCGTCGAAGACGATCGGAGGCAGAAGGTAGAGGAAAAAAATCTGTGAATCTAGACTGAACGTAGATTGATCGACTTTCGCCAACGACAGAATAATTCCCACAATCAGCCCAACCATGATAAGCAAAGAACTGTCGGGAAAGATGTCAGCGAATCGCTTTGATATGTGAAATCCTGAAAAATACGGCACAGTAAAGTACAAATCAAGAAAATCAAGTATAGATAGCGGTAATCTGCTTGCACTATTTGATAAAAAACCTAAATGCTATACTCGCACTGGACTTCACTCGATATTTGAAAAGGTGTTTTGTAACAACTCAAAACGTATGCACCTTTCGCATTCGTGGATTTTTGCTCAAAATGCAAGCAATCAGAACGGGTAGCATCCCACTAAACTACGGTCTACCGTTAAATTCTTTATCAATCAACTGCTATCCAGCGAGCTTAAAAAACTCTGTGGCTTCAAAAACTAGAAACAATACCGATTTTGGCGACGCTAGCCAACAGAATCCATAAAGCGATGGTGTAAGGTACTTGCACCTCTTCCCATTCGAAGACGGCCACTTGGTATCTTTTTCCGTTTCCCTCGCCACCTTTCTCTGTGTTTGTATCTTCATCACCTAGGACGCTGTTTAGGACCAGCGCCACGCTAAGCACAACCAGCGCCAACCAACGCCGTGCCATCGCCTTCAATCAAGGCAATCGAGATTAATCGAGCTAATTGTGCGCACTCGAAAATAAGTTTAACAGATCATTTGAACGCGCGCGAAAAAGGACACGCGTCAATAGCCTATCGGGACTATATCGTCTAATAAGACGTCAGATAATAACATAGGAATGTTGCAGGACAAGCCAAACACGTTCATCAACAAAATAACAAGTTTATGACCAAAGAACCCTGCCTAAACCGCCGATTGTTTGACTATTCCATATTATAACGGTGACAATTTAAAAAGAGACGCATGAACAACGAACAAAGTACAGCAGTCATGGACAGAGGGTATGAGACTTGCATAACTCTGATCTCCCTCAAGATTCTGATATAATGTAGGCTTACGGTAGGGGTGAGTTACAAAACGTCCCTGCCATAAAATATGGTCAAAACTGAATGAAATGAAGGTTTTGGCCATTGATATTTAAAAAATCTTTGATCCTAATTCATAATCAATTTCTAGCCTAGATGGTATGAAATGAAAGTTATGGTTGGCAGTTCATTGGAGATGGTCGTATGTCTCCGCATTTGTCCATCCGTGATTGCGTTGATCAAAACTGAAAGCGCCTGATATTAAAATATCGCCTTTTGCTTACATTGCTGGTCGAAAGAATTACAGAACAGAAAGCGTGAAATATTCATAGTTGTCTACCTTTTATTCAGATCACCTGCATATCTTTTTGTCACGGACGGCAATGTACAGTTCATTCTATCATTTCCGCAGCACACGAGGGAGGAGCGTTGTACCTTTGTTAAAATATTCATCAATACTTACACCCAATACCTCGATAAATGTCTTATCAGAGGACGGTGATGATTATAATTAGTCATCCAACCTTGAAGGCCATCTCCCAACCTGACAAAAGTAGACTGCATTTGCTATGCTCCTTTAAAACTGGCCGATAGGAAATCGAAAAATGTGCAGCTTTTGATAACTTTTAAAATGGTCACTGAACATTTTGAAACTTTGGACGAATTATGCGTGGAGTTCCGCGAATATAACTTTATAAACTAAAAAATTAGCTTGCAATGCTATCCTAAAGCTGCCTTGCGCAAAGTTACGGTTGTAATCTGCTAAAACCTTAGTGTGGTTTCGGTTGTCTGAAAGTAATTTTTAACCATTATGTGATCATTGTTCACTTGAATGCACTAGGAAGCATATACTTGACACACATTGATTCTAATAATTTGATGCTTTCTGCGTTTGCAAACATGAAGCAAAACGGAGTTCAAAATAATATTAAAAGACTAAAGAGTTCCATTAATAATTGGATAAAATGAATAATTATCGATCACAAAAATACCCATCCGTTAAATTGGAAGCAAAAGTAAACAGCATGTTGGCCTGAATACCTGCAGTCGATGACATCGATTATAAATTACGCATTTAGCATCCTCGAATCTAACTTAAATTCCGTCCAATCCAATGGCCGGAAAAAGTCAAGTTGGTGAAGATCGTATGAGGTACAGGCTTCACCAAGTTGCAAAATTTTGATACATTGCAAATATTTTGTGACAAGGTGATCAAAAGCGCAAAAATACAAACTGAATTCACATTTTTGCAATGTGATAACTTGAACACCCAGTGGTTATGAGCTTTATCCGCATTCCCCGACCGCTCAAGAGCTCGTTATGATATTTAAAAAGCCAGCAAAATTCCGACTGACGGCTTCGATTACGTATGTGAAAACCCACATATTATCTGATATAAGTTTCCCTTTCGCATTCCATACAGCAGACGACTTTGCGCAGCGCGCTTAACAGTTTACAGACCGGCGTTCTTAAGACAAAACGTCCAACGTACGATGCGACTGGCCACTTTAACGGTCCCTGACGTGAACTTGAAAGTACTTCCCGCCGATGCAAACAGAGCGTGTAGGTTTCTGCTTTAGCGACGAACGTAACATTTTATTGGCCTGCGTGCTAATCATTTTGCACACACCCAAAGCTCACCAGCCAGTTTACATTTTGTCAGTAGCAAGTATGAAGTATACTTTAGGGCGTTTTATTTATGGATCGTTATCTATCGCTACCGACTGGTAACTGATTACTAAGTTTGCCGTCTATGGGACGCGCTAACACGACGCCAGCATAGATTTGACACAGATAATTACTTACTATTTCTTCAAGAGCACATTCTAGATGAATGAACATATGAGTACACATGCGATCGCTTCACTTCGGTCCGTTAGAAAAACATTATCTTCGTGAGATTGGATGAAATACAAAACCCACGATTTTGACCACATGTGAAGTGTACAGACAGCAAGATTTAGGCTTCAAAGAAACGGATTACGGCTGAAGGATCGGCAGCTGTGAACGGTAACTGCTACAAATCAACGTGGTAACCCGTACACAAGGCACGGCACGTCGCATAAAATCATCGTGGGTACCGTGCTTTACTCAATCCTAGGGCGATGCCTCTTTAGGACAGAGCTGATATGATCACAAGTAGGTAAGTGCTCTTTAAATAAAAACTGAACTAGATAGCAAAGTCCAATTTTACTGTTGTTCATAAAGTAAAAATTACCTCATGGTCTTCATTAGGAAATAGTGATAAAAATAACTTTCAAAAATATCCAGTAGCAGGTTATGAGATTCTAACTGCCACATCCACGACGTAATGAAGAGATGATTTCAAATGATTCATCCGACGGCGGGAAAGAATGAAAGGAATAGCTGATGTGATATGCACGACAGTAGGCCATCATGGATTAAAACAGCGCGAATCATCTGAAAATGCAGCGATATTATGTCATGCATGTAACTATTGCTAGTGTGCGGACAATGAAAAAGTCTCGCATACGCTAAAGGTGCAGACAATCTGCATCCACAGTGCTGTTTAAAAAATGACCTGCTGTAAACTTGCTTGACACATCGCCCAAGTAAACAACGCGTTTACCCGACATGGTACTATATTTCGGTTTCAATGACGGCCCAGAACGATTTAGGCCTCAGTTATATGGAACGGCCTATTTACGTACGGAGCCTGGGACTATTAAGGAGTGGCGCTCGCAGGATACAGCCCGAAACACTTGAACCACAACCGCGCTCACTTCTTTTAGGGTGTGACGAAAATGCTCTTAGTTAGCTAAACCCGCAGAAACAAAATCGGTCAAGTTTTTAAATACCTGTTGAACTATAGCTCGGAATAGCTTGCTACATATTCCTTGTTTCTGCGCAAACATCGTAATTTTTTCATGCGAAACAATGAATAATCTTATCTCTTCATACAATCCTATCTTTAATCATATTCTATTTCTATCTTATTATTGCTGCGTCAAATTATACTAGTAGACAAAGTGGCATCAAAAAGCAACGACCATTACTAGTAACTGAATGGTCGAAAGAATGCTGTCTAAACGTAGTAGACATGCAGAGAGTCAGATTAGCTATAAGTAGCACGCATGTATGTGCAAATGGGCTTAGTCCCGCTGCGTCTTTCCCTTATCACTGCTGCTCGCACGACGCCCCTCTGCGTTTGCGTCAGAATATAGGCAAAACGCGGTGTTTCGATGTTCAGTGATCGCTATATGCGTTTGTGATTAATCGTAAGGAAAACAGAGATCAGCCGCGTCTACCACGAGTATTAAGGAGGCTTATATTATAAACAGTAGGGTGGAACGATAAATATAGAGCAAACAGATACATTAACAAGGGACTACTATAAAAACAAAATTTGAACTTAGCAGCAGTCGGGTTTAATGAGTGATGAATTGCGCTTATTGGCAGAAAAATGAGTGCCATAACTGATCTAATAGAACTGGTTTTCGTTGCTTCCATCTAACTTAGCTCAAGCCAAAGACGTAGAGTTGCAATAACTACTAGTTTAAGCAATTTTCAACCGTATGTGACATCGTATGAAAAGTATGATAGTCTGTCTACTGAGCTCGAATCAAGCGCAATGCTTACGTGAAAAAGCCCCATCTCTGGCGATCCTTCTGAATCAGTTGACCGAAAAATACGAAGACATTTGAGAGTAGCTAGTAGCCTGACGACTGGATTACATTTCAGCTCCAACTACCAAAGTTTCTTATTGCTAACAAGCACTCAATCGCATCAGGAGATATCCACTTTAACAACAACATTTTCAGGACCAAACGGGACATTTTTCAAAATCAAGCAGTAATTTTTTCATATTGATTTGACGTGGAAAACGTCCACGTTAATATTTATAAGGTGTCATGTTTGGTATGGAGAGTGTCCTTACTAAAGTGGAAATGGTGTAAACAAGTAGTTGCCAAAATAAAAATTCATTTGAGAAAAAAAATCTCACCTCAAGTTCTAGTTGAGAAGCAAACTTTAAGAGTAGTGCAGCGAGAGCTCATAGTACAATGCGTCACGTCAAAAAACGTCCGTCCTACTGGCCCGGCCCAATCGACTGCGGTTTGCTCACCGCCGGCATCGCTATCATCTCACCTATGAACTGCGCAAGAAGAATGCAAGACGACGAAACGTTGCCGGCCAAAGAATGCAGGTAACAGCCCGGGCTGCTCAGTTGCCGCCTCTAGTACAAGGTTTTTATCTCTTGTACATGGACGCCGCTGAAATGTCAACATTGAAGAGCGACAGAGGACACAGAGAGCAGGAGTAAGAGGTTTAGAGCCACGATCGCTCCTGCAAATTCGCAGAGAGAAGGTCTAGCGAAGGAGAGAATGGTAAATGTCAGTTGAGGGTTGTTGTTTTAACTTTCGCAACTTTTTTCAATATCTACCTCAGTCTCAGAACGCTGCGCATGTCATACGGCCTGCTGGAAGAGCGAATCGAATGCTACATGTAAATAAAAAAATAAATAATGGCATCTAACTGCGCTTGAAATGATCTTTTACATGATAACATAAAGAGCGTCTCAGGTTAGCGCATTTGCGCGAATGCAGTGAGAGTGAGCGCTTAAGTGCCAAAACTATTGCTCGATCTCACAAACACGCTGTACCAAAGTGTCGCTAAGCGCGCTCCATCGGTAGAAGCTATTGGTAATACCAGCCAATGTAGCAAACAACAGAAAAATAGAGCATTGGACAGCAAAAGATGAAAGTGCTCAACTTACTCTTGAATCGGGGATGCGGAGTAAGAAAAGGGCGGCTGCTTTTCGCGCTTGGCCTTCGCTCCGGCGGTCAACTCGCGCGCCTGCCTCTTTTTCTCGGCGCTATCTTTGCTTTTGTTCTTGAGGGCAGTTGTGCCGGGCGCGCGATTGACCGGTGGGCCGGATTAATGGCGAGTGTAGCAATCGGCTCAGCCGCGCATCGCATCCGTATCGCTTCGCACCGCATCACGCCATTTTGCTTCCGGCGTGGCTACACAACTTATGATCGACAGATTTTCATTCACCGGCAATGCTCTACACAGTTTTTGTATTTAACATAAAGAAATGTGAAAGCGAAATATCAATTACTATTGATATACTGAGAACAAGCAATCAAGCAATACTGCTGAAATGTAGCATTTATTATCAGTTTAACAAAGATTACAATTAGTGTAACGCCATGACCGCTACAAGAAATGCTTGTGATTTTTGCGATAACGTAGTGCAATCCATTGTCGCCATAAGGTGCCCATAGCTAACAGACCTCAAACCACGCTAAATATTCAATCAACTGTTCATCCAACGTATGACATGCTAAATATTTTTCCGTGTTCAAAAAAGTTAATACTTTAACACGTATCGTTAATGAACCTATAAGAATTTTCAAACAGTCTGTAAAGAGGATGATATTAGGCATTTACTTGTGGCTGTAAATGTTATAAACACTAACAGTTATGTTGGAAGTGTGTTAGAGTTCGGCTTCTGAGTTGCTTTTGAGGTCATTGTTAAAATAAATGGTTAAATATCAACATAGAGACACGCAAATCCGTCGGCAATAGTTCAAAATTGTCTTCAATTTCATTCAAACTGGCAAAAGGTGATTTTAAAAAAATCTGGTAACAGCCAACAGGGCTAACAATATTGTAGAAACACGAATGCTCTGTTCAAAGGGAAAAACAAAGGCAAGAATTTTTCCTCACATGATTATGACAAAAAAATTATGAGCAGTAATATGATGGCAGTGTAAGACGTGTTAAAAGTGAAAAATAAATATTAAAAATAAAACTTACTTTGACATTGTCTTGTGCTTCTCTCAATGAGCAAATATCGACCACCGAAATGACGCGGGGAACATGCCTAGCGCAAAATCAGCAGTGGCATGTCTATCGATTTTTCCACAGCTGCAACAATCAAATGGCCCATATGGTGAGATCATTAAAGTAGAAAATCGGTAGCTGACCAAGGTTTGTCTTCATATCCCACGCCAAAGCGATGTTTCATGCTTAAAATGTTGATAATACATACAGCTTGCTTCGCAAAACTTTGAAATAAGAACTGTCATAATTACAATTAGTTAAATGTGTTAGCTGAATAGTTCTCGTGAGCGAGGGAAAATTTGTCAAACGCTTGTTAGATTGTAGCAGCAGTGTTAAAACAGACCCTTCCCAGCACTTTAGCAGTGGTAAGTTGTAATTTAGAGATTTTTATAGTTGGTCCTTAGTTGTGCTTTTTAACTTTATCAACATTTGAAGGTACATGAATTTGACGGAGGGATATGGAAATAGACGACATACCAAGATATGACATGCAACACGCCGCATTATAGCCACTTCTGTTAATTCCTTATACTAAGACTCGCTCCACGTACTGAAAACTCAACCGCTATGTGTTCCTGAGGTTGCTGAACAAAATTTGGTCACAATTTCGGTGAAGATGCTCCGTCGAGTAGAATACAAGTATAATATCCTTCTTCTATCTAAAGAAAACGATAATTATCGAAAAGAGAGATAAAAATCTAAGCCGAAACTTGTAACTTACCTGTTGGCGCTCCGATCAAAATCCAACTGCATTTCAGAGACATTGAAAGCTGCCGACTTTTTATGAGTCCCAATTGAAGACTGAAGAGAAATGAACTTGAGTGAAATAATATGCAAATTATTCGGCCACAATAAAACCAGCTTTCGTTTACTCTGTGATGCCGCCTGTTTGCACCTGATGATGCCGCATTTAACTCGCACAAACAGATCAACAGTGACACTAAAACGTAGAGCAATAAGCCAGCTGAACGGTTTCGAGCAACTGAATCATTGATATTCATGATGGGCGACAAGCAAAACATCAAGTTAAGTGCGAAAGTACAAAGTTGTCAACGCGATTTGACTTTTAATTTGCATACAATCTTTATCTTGCTAAAGTTAATTTAATAGAAAATTTGGATTTGACCTTAAGGTATTAGGCCTGTTTGCTGGTGGCGCACAAGTAAAGAAATGTTGATACGATTACATCGCATTTTAAAGGGAAACTTCGTTACCGCATAGCTTTGGAGAATAAAGAGTACATTGCTGTTATCCACGCATGAGAAATACGCTCATGATAAGCTAATAACAAACCACATAAATTGCACTCGTAGTCAGCTTTTCATGCGCATGGGGCAAAAATTTACAGGAACTTTGGACGCCACCAGCTGAACGAAGTGTACCGATTAATGTTTCAACTGCATTCGACAAGCTGCTTAAAAGTAAGTCAGTTTCAGTGTAAACAGATATGATTTGCCATCAGGT
This sequence comes from Plectus sambesii, assembly GCA_002796945.1. NCBI lineage: Eukaryota > Metazoa > Nematoda > Chromadorea > Plectida > Plectidae > Plectus > Plectus sambesii. The sequence continues at coordinate 16,715 of NIUQ01002376.1, forward strand.
GGTCATATTTAACTGAAAACAGTATATGAAACACCCCTTTCAGCCAGACGTGATCAAACTCTCTGAATATAATTAGTATATAATAATCGCATGTAGAGTATAACATACAGCATACGTGTTAAGAAATAAAACTCAGCGTTTTAATTGCACAGCTTATCGAAAGAGGCGATAGACGCCGAGAAACCTCAATGAGCAATCCGTAGCAGAGCATCTTTACTTAGCCTTCCTCTGATGACAAACAATGAGCTTTGAGCGCCGCGAAATAAAGGTCGCAACCCGTTTGGCTCTTGAAGATGACAGGTAATGCACCTGCCGACTAGTTTTTGGCGTACATAAAGCCAACTAACTGGCTTAAAACGTCATGAAAGACAAATCGATATCGATATTTGCTGAATAATACAGAGTATCAGTGAAGTCACTATCGGGTTTGTTTTTTGAATGACTTGACCCAAACTAAACAAATTGAGCTGAAAGTTTACATAAAAAATCAACAGATGATGAAGATTTTTCGGAAAAAACAATATGAAACTCAGTCATTGCATTGTTGAAATAGGGCTAAACAAAGACAAGCACTCAGTTTAAAGCAAACTGCGTGTGACGCGTGAGAATAAATCGAGGGTGAGATCGGTAAGAAGGAATTTTTAAAATAATAGGGACTATGAAAACGTGATTTTGTTTCGCTTTATCAGTTTTAGCAGTAATTCTAAAGCTTCATCACACCCCTCGATGAAGAACAATCAGTAACTATCATCCTTGAATCAAGCTTTCTCTTTCGAAATTGACGGCATAGTTGTGGACGTGTAAAATGTATTTTAGTCTGTCTTCGGAGAAATAAACCATGGATGTTGTCAAAATTAGAGACCTACAGTGATATTTAAAGGAACAATGCTAAAATATGAATAAAGAAGCAATGCATCAATGACGCCCAAAGCAGAATCATTAGGTTATCAATCATTATATTTTTCTAATCATTAAATATTTTTTGCAGACCTGTTTGAGCTCTGAGCGTATTTTGAAATATCACATTTCTTCGTCGATTTACTGAATTAGTAAAAGAATTTGCCTCCATGTGACCAGGTTGCAGATGGGACAAATTTTCCCACACATTTTAAACATGACCAATTGCTGCAAATTCTCTCATTCATAGTTCAAATAGTTGATATTAGAGCTGTCTTCGGTAATAAAAAAAGCTATTCATTCAGCTTGCTTTCATGATCTTTTAGAATGCATTACAGTGCAGGGCGCAATTGATTAATTATTTAATAATAAAGGAAAAATATACAACAACGATAAACGGCAAATGGCAAACGATAAAATTAGCCAAATATACTTTAGAGCACACAATACTCGAAAGTAAACTCTTGATCAAATGGAAAATGACCTCGCCTCGCGTTTCAAACAGTACCAGGTTTTCTCGTAAATAGGCCCCCCCCATTTAGGCTCCCTTGGGGCGCAAATTTGAAAACCTTCTCGATATTTAGCCCCGGAACGTAGTTACGAGAAAACCCGGTAACGGAAATGAATGAAGATAATTGAATTAGTGCATTTTTCAGTAGGGAACAGTAGTGGTTGTGGGAACAATTTTTACGAACTCGCGCTATGTATAACTGATCAAGACACAATTAAGAGGACAGTACCAAAAAGCTAGCAGTTTGCTATTTACATCAGAATCAACATGACGAATCAACTAAATTAACGCCCACGCTTACGCAACATATTCATTGGAGTTTTAATTAGCATTCAACAACGGATAAATCCAAAATATGTAGAAAAGAGAGAGCTTGAAGACATTCCTTATACAGTCTCGACACAGTTGTGGTTCGATCGACCAGCGCACCACACTTTAAACAGAAAATCAATGTCTTTATTCTAATGCAATAGTTTTAAGCACCGCTTTTAACTGGACGACTGAACGCTCTATTGGCCGTTTCAAGTCGATCAAACTGTACAGCTTATCGAAATACAGAAAAATAGCACGAAAAATGAATCTACTTTACCAAGGTTGGACAGAAGCCAAAAGGAATTTTGCTGAAAATTTCCCATGATAGAAAAATAACACATTTGTTCGCCTTCGCACATTTCCTCATAAATACCGTAAGAATTTGCACTGTTTATGTAGTACAATATGCGATGGGAGTTGCCAATAACTCGTTTTGTTGAACCACAGATTAACTTTTAATCATTCGTCAAAAAATAACCGAAATTTGGTTGGCACGACAATACGTGACGCGCGCTCACTCGGCCATTTCTCGCGTAACGGTTACACTTTAAATTACATTAAAAGCGAGGATATTGATCAGTTTGCCGTTTCTGCGAAATATACGGAATTATCTCAAAAATTTCACTGGACGCGTCGAAATTACCGCCACAGGCGACTTCCAGTCAAAGAAACCGCTCCACGATCGTTTTCATGGTAGTTCAGGTATATCGATTTTCACCTCAGCGGGATTAGCTGATCTCCAGGCTGGTACTGCTGGATGGGAATCAGGTCGTTTCCAAGGCAATTCAATCTCGGCTGCTGTCAACTGATGCCCAGCGCCGTCTCGGCTCGGTGGCGAAGCGGCCCTCGCACCAGCCCCATAATTGTGCTCCGCTGAAATTTTGGTTCAATTAAACACTTGTAAGGAATTCGTTCTTACTTTCCTTTTATTCACCAATACAACGAGCGGGCTCCAGGCGAAACACAAGGCGACGGAGCGCGCGGGTCCCAAACCTTGGGCCCGACCGCGCTCCGCCCCGTCACCGAGCACACACTCCTCTACCAACACAACGAACAACCACACAATTACACAAGGAAATCATTCAGATCCCAAACAATCGTTGCGGGACCATATCTATCGGCGGGCGGATTCAATTCAGTAGGCGCACGCCTACATATCCCCACCCTCACAGGGGAACAGGGGCACATCGAATCACACAAAACGACAACGCGCAACAGCATGACATACAGCGTACACGACGACAGTACATAAGGTCCAGCGCAACAAGTACAATGGCGCATTTCTACCTGATACGGCGGGTCCGCACACAACTCGAAGCTTACATCCGCGACATCAATCAACGCAAAACGAAACTTGAAGACATCGACTGCAAAACTTCATACAGCCAAGCCAAGGGTGGACGCAACCGCAGCAACGAAAAGGTGCACAGGAATACAAGAACGAACGCAAGCACTATGCGAAGAATTCAATCCATTTGGGTTGCGCGCGTAACAAGCGAAAACAACGACAAAAGCGACAAACAAGGGTAGCACCCAGAGTAAGCAAGGCAACACGATCATCTTCATCAGCAGTCGCTGGACAAGAGTCACTGCCACTTGAAACCGCTGGAGTAGTCGATGCAGCTACAGCTGCGAGTTGGAGCATCCTGGGTGATCAACCCATCAGGCAACGCGTCAACAGAAGACTTCATGAAAGCAGAGTTGGGCGCAACGGCGCACAACACAACACTCGCCCCTCGGCAAGAAAGCTGGCGATGAACAGAACTGAGATGCGCAGGCAGCATGCAACCAGGAAGGTCGGCGGCGCAAGAGTCACATCATGTCCACCAGACTTCGGCGCAGAACGGCATCGACGCCGCCGCCATCGCCCAGAAGTCAGTCCACAGCCGGCAACAGCACTCCTCCGTCCTCCCGAAGAACAATCGCGTCGCAGCGACAACAAAACAACAACGGCGGAAAAATACACGATACGTGAAAGGCTACTAGTCACTACAACAGTGAACCGCACCAAACAACGACATCGATGCAACCAGCCAACAAAGCAACGAGAAAAAGCATAACGGCGAAACATGCGCACACGCAAACGTTCGCGATGCGCAGTAATCAGCCAAAGGCACACAAAATCGAGCAAGAATTGCAATCAGCCATCAAAGGACATACTGAGCGCGACACAAACAAAAACGTTGTAAGCCCTCAACAACAAAGAGGCATATGCAACTTATTCAACGGTCACTGTCCAATTTAAAGGAGAACGACTCCCCTACCAGCTGCGGGACCGCGCTCCAGCCGAACATCGTCAGCGAGCATGCGAGACCGCGCTCCAGCCGAACATCGTCGGCGAGCAAGCAACACCGCGCTCCAGTCGAACATCGTCGACGAGCAAGCGAGACCGCGCTCCAGCCGAACATCGTCGGCGAGCAAGCAAGCAAGACCGCGCTCCAGTCGAACATCGTCGACGAGCAAGTAAACGAGACCGCGCTCTAGCCGAACATCGTCGGCAAGCAAGCGAGACCGCGCTCCAGCCAAACATCTTCGGCGAGCATGCGAGACCGCGCTCCAGCCGAACATCTTCGGCGAGCATGCGAGACCGCGCTCCAGCCAGACAGTGTCGGCGAGCCTGTGGGACTGCGCTCCAGCCAGACGATGCCGGCGAGCATGCAGTGGCCCGGCGCGCCCCCTAAGGGTCATGCGCTCGGCGCCCACCCACCTGCGCTGCGCAACAGCAGCGAGCTCCCAAGTCACCTCCCCTCAACTCCTAAATCAAAACAGTCCCAGGCCCCGTGGCCCATACCTCAGAGCGATAAGATGCAGCAGGACAATTCGAAAATGGAAGGCAATAGGCCCACGCCGACTGCGGGAGCCTGGACACTACGCTTAAACTAGCGCAAGTCGCTCCTCCGACCGCATCGCGCTGCCGTTCAGCACCATCTTCCGACCTCCCCCTACTACATCCAAAACGCCCTAAACGGCCGGCTCAGCCCCCATATGTGGTAGAGTGGCTAGTGGCTCGGGATTTTCCCTTTATTCTCACGAGCCCCGTACGGGCCCACCACTCGATACCATCCACAAAACATATACTAAACTCCCTCTCACGTCAATCAATCACTACAACATAACACGAGGAAATCATTCCAATCACAAACAATCGTGTCGGGACCATTGCTAACGGCGGGTCACTTCAATTCAGTAGGCGAACGCCTACATTATACTTTAAGGTCTTCAGATGTATGATTTATCGTTCATTCCCGGATGATATCAAAACTAACAGTAATCTCTGTTTGTGGTTGGAAAGCTGCTCAGAGATACTCGCAGCGTTACTTAGTTGAAAGCTAATTGCCTTACTGTACTCTATAAGTCAAAGCTTTGAGATGAAAAGTAGAGTAACGGAGCGATTTCAAACTCTGATCTGAACACGATGTAATAGTGCGCATTCGTGATAATTAAAGAAATTTTACGAGTGTGCACATTTCGCTTATTATAAATCGTGATTAATTGATTAGATGAATGCTTTATCTTACAACATGACAGTTTCTTCAATAGGGTAAATGAATAAAACACATTTGAACATTCTCTGTCGCATTAAGTATTATGCATATGATCGTTTCTTTGACAGACGCTGAACAGGAACGCGGCGGCACAAAGCAACGGCATGAGCATGGCGCGGCTAAAAAGAGTAACTATGACTTTGGCTATTCACACTTTCTTCACGTTATTGTTCAATGTGATCCCCGACAACCTGACGCTGCTTGACGTCATCAAAGATCAAACTCCACTCTTTTTGATGCTAAACTTGAATGCAATGGTGAACATCGTCATCTTTATGGCTCGCTTCAGAGAATTACGTCAAGGCATCAAAGCGCTGGTAACATGTCGATCAAAAGTTTCCTTTCCTCCTGTTTGGCAGCAGTCAGTGCCCGTAGAGAGTCGTTTCAGGCTCCCTAAGATAGCAGTCACTGTAGCATAGTTTTTCATTTTGATCTGTTGGTGCCTGTGTGTATTTGCAGAGAACAGTAAAGGATAGCGGGGTAGGGATTCCTCGGTCTCCGGAGTTACCAGAATCGAACATTGCTTTCTTCATAGTGGTATTGCTGCATAACTTTGTATTGTCCGACATTTGCAAGACGTTTGATTCGAGCAAATTGCTAACGCGATACGGAAGCAACCATAAGAGAAGACCCAAAAGTAAAGGAAAAAAAAGGGAACACCAACAGATTTATTTGTCACAGTACGAAGTACGCAAGTATTTCATTGTACCGGGTTTTTCCGAGTATAAGCCCACCCAAATATAAGCCCAGGTGGGCTTATATTCGGTTTGACTTTCCATGTATAAGCCCATGGGCTTATATTTGGGGACAAGGTGGAGACGCGAAAAGTGCCGATTCTTAATACAAGCCCATGGGCTTATACTCGGAAAAACCCGAAGCG
>NIUQ01002377.1:0-22831 GCA_002796945.1 Plectus sambesii
TCATGTTTTTTGGAAGGCGGGGCAAGGCTGTCCCCGCGGCGAACAAAAGACCGTCGAACGCGTGTTTTTCAAGGAGCTCGTGTTCGCCAACGACTTGACCATTTCCGATGACAAAAACACACAATTGTAGAGCGAAAATTCCTCTTTCTTCTCATATAGAAATCATGCAAAACAAAATGCAAGAACATTATTTATTTTCTATCCAAACTTTGCCAATTTTTCAACGGCGCGGAGTTGCACATTCTTGGTTGTATGTGTTCTTGACTCAGCCAATAGCCATCGTGATTTATTGCGATGAAAGTGGCGCTAACATAATTGATAAATTCAATTCAAACATGATTTCCCCTATATTTAAACTGAGGTAGACACTGAACAACTTTTGCAATCAATAAAAATCGACAAAGAGAATAATATCTATGGAAGAGTATTGGTGTAGCGCTACTTAGCAGTTTATCTTGCACAAATTAAAACTGTTAGTTGTTCTACGTTCTTTTGTTTACAAAGAATAATACCTTGACATCCGATTTCGAAAATGGACCAAAGTAGATGGCGCCGTTGTAATTCTCCCAGAAGATACAGTTATTTATGGTGATATCGCTGTTGTTGTCGTTGAAGATAGCGATAGCGGCATCATGGAAGTGACCCGTAATATTGCACGAATTGAACAATACCTCGTATCGTCCTGTGGAATTCACACCATCGTGAACTATGTGCCAGCTGAAGCGTAAAAAAGGATAAACAATGCAGCAATATAATCAAGCAGTAATGCTCCACACTCTTCATAAAGGAAATAAAATTTCAAAACGGGCCATAATATTCACGTCATCGGTTGATTTGCAATTAACACTGAAGTAAACTGAGATGCTGATACGCTATCATTATCAAGCTGAAATATCATCCCGCGAGCAGTCGCGTAGGTTAGGGATGTAAAAAATCTCTCAAGAACACTATGTTAATACTGCTGCTTGTCAAGCTCACAGACTCAACACTATAATTGGATGAATGAATGCAAATGCCTAAGCGCTGCTCTTAGTAATGTTACGTTCAACACAAATCTCAGCAACTGCTAACGCTTTTACAAAATAAACGAAATATATATGATTTTACGTCGTATATGATGACTAACAATCTTTGAGCACGCTCTTTCAGATTCTCCTACCTGTAGAGACTGTTGGAAGCCGATAGAGATTGGCTAAACTCCGCGTGACCAGAATTCATGGCGCAGTCAACTCCGCTGAGCGTATTCGTAAAGAAAGAACTGCGCTCGACGAGTACGCGACCGCTGCCTCTGATGATGAGACCGTTTTCACGATTTGAAGCGCTGATGGCTTGACGCAGCGTAAAACTCGGCTTCAAAAATGAATATTATGGCGCTAATTGAAGTCTGAATTTCTATAATACGTAATTTTTTGCGATAGGCTTTTTCAAAGTTATCAAAAAATGATATGATAATCATAAAAAAAAGTTTAACTGGCGGTACCTGCATTTCACTGCACCCACTTTTGCATAACTTTCTATGTAATCACTACTACATAACCTTTAAAACCGTTGATGTTAACTGGCAGGCCCGCAAATTTTTATCGAAAAGTCCACTTCACAACTACAACACTACTAAGAGTTATAGCAGGTCGCCGTTTTGAGAACTTACTTCTATGCTCTTTCCTGTTGAACGGCTTGGGTAATTTATTTGAACTCGAATTCCATTATTTCGGTTGTTCACTGCAGTCAGTTTGGTTATTTCAGGATTGAATACCTGAAACAATTTTTTTGATGACGTAGAGAAACAGGCATATTTAAGCATATTATAGTTCGTTTATTCGCAAATGTATAAATATTTTTGTAGAACGGTACAAGATTAATACCGATTATTGAGATGAACTGTTGATATTTTCCAAAAAATTGTTCACGTGCGCAAAGCTTGAAATTACAAACGAAATTTCGTCAGTCGCGGGCACCGCTTGGTGTATAAAAGGTCCAATAAATGAGCAGGATTTTCAGCTAATTTTAAATGGAGGAGATAGTATGTATTAAACTTTTTGGCGCGCTCATGATACTTGCTCGAGTTTTATAGTATCATTTAATAATTAATTGAGCAAGAACGGAAGTGAAATAGTTTCATTTTTGGTGGTTATTGTAGCAAAAAATGTGTTTGAAATTGCCGCCTACGCACTTGGCGCGCTCTGCTCTCGCTCGCCAAGTAAATATAGTCCTTCACAGTAAAAAGGTGAAGGTTTGTCAAACTTAATTCTGTATTAAGTAATATTTGCAATAACAACCTGTCGAGGGTCGTAATGAATATCAAATGTAAATCCGTTTGTTCGCGAATTTTGAGAGACGACGTGGTTCATCTTGGGCACGCGACCAGTGACCGTAATTCCATACAGCGACTCTGTCACATTCACGTGCTCCAACACAGAAGGTTTATTAGTGTCGCCTGCAAATTTGATTAAATACGCTTTTGAGGTAAGTACAATGAGTGCGAAAAGAACATAAAAAAGGGAAAATAAAGATCTGTCTCCAGGCACCTCTGCTGAACAAGCGCGTTGGAGCAGTTTGTAGAAACTAGAAAAGAATGCATTACGTTTTAGTGGAAAGATTGTCAATGGTGATAATGATGTAGTGGCTAAATTTAAAATAATGTCGAATAAGCAAAATAATTGTTTACGTAGTTTCCAAATTTAAAAACTGATGGACGTTTCATTTTCAGTATTTTTACTATCCTGCTAGTTTATGTTTAAAAAGCGCACAAGTATGACATTAATATTGGTATTTATCAATATATGTAATGTTAAGTTAACCAATGTCAGCACTTGTGTACTGTTTTGAGTGCGATTTTCACAAAAGTTTAAACTCAGATTTATCGTAGAGGGAAGCTTTTCAACTTTTTCCCCATGTATGCATCAGTTGCGCTCAAGCTACATTAGTATTTTTGCCGTGTTCCAGTTTCTTCACAAATCTTTAGTATTTCATTAAAGAACAAATAAAATATGACCAAGTTAATGAGTGACAGAATATTAAGGCTTGTCATATACACTATTTTATTTTTTAGGCACTTACGATCGGCGGAACCCTTGCAAACAACTGCTGCTGGGGAAACGGAGCAGTCTTGGGCAAATGATTTGCTGCACTGTTCAATGTTCGTCTCATTTCCCTCGCAAGTTATGGCTGACAACCAGAAGTTTCCCTTTTCAGTGACTTGATAAGATGGAGTAGGAGCTGCTGAACCACCTGAAATAATAAATTTGACCACTAATGAGTATGATTAGTCGTCAGCTGCTCACACTATTGTAATTCTGATGAAAGTTTCACTAAATCTAAAATTATTTGATTCGGCCTACGACTCCTTAAAGGATACATTATTGATATGATACAGACTCCATAGGGGAAGAAAATGGCTGAGCGCAGATAGCACTACTGTACGATTAACATTAATATTAAAAGCTACCTTCTGCAAAGCCAAGCTGCTTGCAAACGACATTAGCACTGGAATTAGTCCACCGAAGACCACAAATAGATCGCCACTGTTGACTATCATCATCGAACACTTGCACAATTCCATCATTTCCAAACTCCGACGTTGTTAGACGCACATCTAGACGATTTTCCAACAAACATAAATCAGTAGCGAATTTAAGATTGGCAAAAAATCACTTCTGCTCATTAATTCAATGCAATTGCAAAAATCGTAAAATAAAAAGTTAAATAGCTTTTTTGAATGAATAATTGATAATCAATTTCTCAAAACAGATTTTCTTGCACTATACTGTGCCATCTGCAGAGTTTGCTCCTATCTAATTGCATCACTGTTGATGTGACATCTGCTGAGGGATCAGCTTTTCACTCGATTGCTCCCATTTAAACAAAACACATCTTTAAGTACCAAATTGCATCTTTAAGTATCAAAGAAAGGCATTCATACAGCTTTAAAAATGAATGAAAAAGAAACTAACCAAACATGACAAAGTTCTGTTGAAAATTTAATCCACGCCATTCTGGCCCACTGGAGGTTAAAGACAAAAATTTGATTGGTTGTAGAATGGTTCCATTGGCAATCAAGCTACCTAAAAAATTATGATATTGTCACACTGCAAGCGACAGTGACTAAAGCAAAATTTGAGGTAGACATGGACACTCAAAAATCGAATTGTATCGAATAAATTAAGAGAACAAGTATACCCGTAAATGCGTGAAAACTTGTTGCATACTTTTTAGCATAGCCGACATCGTAGTGTTAAATTTTGAAACAGCAATAATAGGAGATGGAAGGAATATTTCTCATGTCATTTTAATATCAATCCTGAAATGGTAGACACAAATTTATCATAATTATGAACATATCTGCTGCATTCTGCAAGAAATTAAAAAACTGCTATCATTAAACGAAATGCAGCATATAGCTGATACAAGACACGTTTTCATCAATGTTTGTATGACTGCATGAAATTATCCAACTGTATGATTACTGCGTTAAATATTAATTGAGTTCAAATGCTACAATCATTTGATTAGATACTTGAGTGTGTTGCTGCCTCGTACCACATTGCAACAACTAGACTTATTAACTAAAGTCTATTTCATTTGCAAACATCATTACCGTATACAACTGCGCCAGTTCCAGCTGCAAACCGTAGTTCAACTCCTGGCTCAATTGTGGCTGTGATGCCAGGCGGTATAATCCAGTCGTTTTGGAAATTGTATGGACTCTTTGAGAGTACATATGTTGTATCTGCTGTTATTCTTTGATCCGTCTGTCGCTTCATTCGATGATATATGCTTGACATCGACGTCTTTGTTTCAACGGCGGCAATTTTTAAATGAGGCTTTTGATGGTGACGCAGTTTGTGATCGCGTTGAATTTTGGTGAGCACTGGAGCAATTACTGGCACATCACATATTGATGATCTGCAATAGAAAGAATAAGTAATTAGCATTTTTTCAAGTTTTCGGGATGGTGCACATATCAGGATGATTTCTTCACAAAAAAGTGCTTCTGTAATCAATTTGAAAAATTGTAACAAACGATAGTTTTTATGAAAGATGCTAGTGTTAAATGGTCTGTTCATTTTTTGCTGTAACATAACAGCTAAAAGTGCAAAATATTTCGAGTCACTCGTTATTTTTATGTACCTATGAATTTCAGTAAAATGTTACGTGCGATGTAGCTGAATAATAATTTTAATTCAGAGTTTCAATGCTCTACAATACTATTTTAGTGCCAAGCAAACGTCGTGATGTGTTGAATTGGAGAAATGCAACAAATTTTCATTCAAAAAGAGATTCAGTGCACACATACATGTTCAAATTCTATCAGTAGCTTGTAAAAATAACTGAATAGCTGATTTTCACAGCACTGAGATTTTTTCCGATTAGAAACGTATGTAATTCAATTAGGCGTCAGTGAGAAATCGTGTTCATTGCCAAAATCAAATTCTAACTCTCTGGCTTCCAGTAAATGCCATATCTCACGTGCAAACTAAGAGTGCACCACGCAATTATTACTGTTATTATAAAAAAATTTCAAGTACATCATAGGAGATATATAATTGGATGATTCAGTTGCATCACGTCTGCACTTTTAGCGGGTTTAATGACTAACATGGAAAAATACTTACGCATAAGCCCCTTGTTGCAGCTCCGTAGCGTTGCACGACTCGATTGTGATATCAACAATAGGGAGGCGACTTCTGCTGACAACAGAGAGCTCCATTGCCAAAATCGATTGGTCCAGGGAGAAGTGGGCACCTTGATTACGATAATGCACAAGCTTCCAAGAAATTTTTGATGCAGCACATGGGGAGAATATAATTTCACTGAAAGAAGAAGTTTCAAATGTTTTATGGACATACAAATAAACATGGTGTAAATGCATATAAATAGTGCTTAATATAATAAGCTAGTAATGCATTGTTGCTGCAAAGAACCATGAACGAATATTTGGCTCTTCTTATATTCGACGCATTCCCTGCGCGGAGTCAGCAGTGTAAGTTAGTTTCTGGCTGCAGATTGGACACATTGAGTAAATAATCACGCTAAAGGACATCCCAAAACCGATCGATTTTTGTCACATTTTCCGTGACAAAGTGAGCTCAAGGGTCGTCGTGCCATCCAACTCGGCTGACGACTTTTCTTTAAGATTGAGTAGTTGAACTGCTCAATCTTGCGCTTAATCAGCCTTGACTTGAGCTCTCTTCAAGTGAACAACTGGTTCAATCACTTGAAAACGAGACTTGATTGTAAAGACCTTGGACTACCTTCTCTCTAATATCAGTCGCAGCTCAGTATTGGTTTTAGCATACAGACTATACAAGAGCGCATACCATCAAGCATCTATTGTAAAGCCGGGCGCCCTTAACACCGCAAGATAATAATTATCAATGAAACTCTTCATCTTACAATGATTACACGGAGTCGCATTTTTTAATCATAAAATTTGCACACACATGTTCTTTACCACCCAGTGTTTACCTATGGGGAAAAAAAGTTAAGTATCATTCAGATTTATATAAATTTCGCTTTCCTGTTCGATAGTGGAAACAGTATTTGCACGTAGGAAAGTAGGTGCAGTGATCCGGCAAAGTCAAAGTGTGTTCCTCGACAAGTTTTGATGCTCATATTCTCATATCGTTGTCAGTGGCAACGCTTTATCAATGATATGCGAAGAAAGTGATCAAATGATATCAAAAAGGAAGTAAACTGAATAACGTACATGTCTTCGGCGCCGGTTAGCGGTGTGAGCGAATCAACTGTCAATCCATTAATGCACCGCTGTTTCGGGAACGTCACCTTTGTGAAGTATCCATCGAAGGCGTCACCTTTATAAGAAATACATTCATATAACTATTTCTATGCGATAACAAATGGAAATATGAATTCAATTGAGTATATAACGGTGAGCAGTGCTAGTTATTTAAAAGATACTTTCTCATAGTTGTAAAGTACTTTCGTAGAGCGTTGAAATAGTGCATTATTGCAGCATTTGAATTGCAGAAATATTTTTGTTTGTATATTCTTTGGGATAAACTCAAATTTGATTGCATTTGAATTGTCATCATGCGAAGAAAGTATGCTCGCAGTGTTTTACTTAAGTAATAACCAGATGATTTTCACTTTATTACTTGTAAAATCTAGGACTGTTAGCTGACCAAATATGCTAGTATAATTTATAAAAAAAGTTTAGAGAGATTTAGGGGCAGTGTCGTGTCGACTTGGCCCATTTGAGTCATCGGCTTATCCCTAAATCATAAATTTCTCTGCGAACACATAAAATNAAAAAGTTTAGAGAGATTTAGGGGCAGTGTCGTGTCGACTTGGCCCATTTGAGTCATCGGCTTATCCCTAAATCATAAATTTCTCTGCGAACACATTAAATTTCAAAATTTGGTTAAGAAGTCGATTTTTTAAAATTTAGTGGTTTACTGAGACCATACTAAACAGGATCAAAGATGATCTCAAAACTCAGAGTTTTACAGTAATATTGATATTAGCGAAATTGCATAAACTGTATTGCTCTCTACAGATCTCAAACCGGAATCTACGAATGAAACGGTAAAAAAATCACGGCACCTAAGTGCACTGTTCATTTGCAGTGCCAGCATATGTGCGGTGGTAGGTACGAACGGAAGTGCGGGTTAATGCCCACACGAATTGCGGAAAAAAAGCCGAAAGATTTTCTGATTGCAGAAAATCAATAGCCGGAAGTTAAAAGGAGACAAGATGATTGCTAACTGATTGTCGTTTACCTCATAGTATAATTCAGTGAAATGATTCAGAATAAACACTTACGTCCGGTGATTTGAATTTTCTGTCGCCCACTTTGTATGCTTACAACCGGCAAATCCAAATCTGAAACTCGAAAGGAGCTACTCATAGTCTTCATAATATTAAAATACAAGCCCGCTCTTTCTTCAATTTTGGCATGAAATCGCTTACCTTTCAACGCAATGGGCGCGCTAAGCGCTAAGCAAGTGTTTTTTGTCAATTGGACAAAAATAAGAAGCAGCAACATCAACCAGTCGCCATGCGACGCCATCGTCCATAGATAGAGAGCCATGGGCGGAAGGGCAGAGGGCGCTGTGTCAAGATTAATGAGGCGAATGAAAATAAGCGGGGCAGAGCAAATACCAGCAAGACGCAGGCTGCCGAAGCCAATTTTGGCTAACAAGTCGCTCAATAAGCGTGTCACCAGAGATGAATCGGGTTCTGCTTTCTGTCAGTTTTGCAGAATATGATGGCAACCTTTGATCACAAAGTTGAAAAAAATTCAGAGCTGGATCAAAAGGGAGAACAATGAATGAAAATTGGCTAAAGCCCAGGGCTCTTGGTTTCATGCAGTCCAAAAGCGCATACGATGCTATTGGATGAGAAGTCACCGCCGTCAAGCAATATCTTTTGTTCACTGTGGCTCAAAGCCAGATAAGCGTGAATAGAGATTGATCGAATCACTTGACACTTCCGCGATTTTCGGGTTCAACAAGTAAAAAAACCATCGAAGCCAGACGCAAGTAGCGAAAGAAGTAAGATTTTATACGATGGAGTCAGAGCCCAAAGGACAAAGCCTGTTGAAAGGCGTTGCGCCAAGCTGGAACCAAATAGTCGTTTGAGCCAGTAGTAGAGGCCGTCCGCTTTACGCTCTCTATTCAAGTTCAACTGCAATCTTCTTCTTGATCGGTGATAAGCGCGGGGCGGTCGACGCCTGCGGCGGCGTCAAGGCAAGCGTTTAAGTACCGAGGCGCGGTGCCGGATTAGATCTTCTCGGAAACGACGATGAGAGCGACGACGACGGCTCGGCTCCTTTACTGGCTGCTGCTGCTGCTGCCGTTGCCGGCGGTCCTAATGTCATTATTTTGAAAGTCGCGCTCGCGGTGTGGTGGCAGCCCGGCGCGCCGTTGGCTAGCCTTCAAGAAAGGCGTTGATCGATAATTCGCTTAGATTCGCTGCCGGATGCGACGCGTGTGCTTTTGACGATGGCTGCCGCCTCCTGCTGAGACCACTTGAAAATAGGCTAATACCAGTGCGGCAAGAGGAAGAGCGAACTTCTTGGCGACGTTGAAATTAGTTGCTGAAAAGACCATGTTTCATTCGTATTTGATTTTCTTAAGTTATTATTATTGTGCTGTGTAAGTCTATAAGTAATGGACCATTGAACTGCAAATAGCTTTTAACGATGACACATTGATTAAACGCATGATGGACGCATTTAAATAGTAAGACTGAAAGAAGATATTAATATTTCACCATTTCAAAGTTACTAGGGCAGCACGAGCGGCTTCAGGATTCAAAATCGAGGGGAAAAAACATCATTTTTCAATCCTACTTTGATTTTTCGTTTAAAATTTTTAAGGAGCGTATTTTTCAAAGGATGTTTTCAAAGGGCATGCGCTAGCTGATAGTTTAGCACCTCCTCTTTACCGCGATCTCAGACATATCGTCAATGCCTACTCGTGCGCATTGCAGGATAAAGGAAAAGGTCGAATATTGGAAGGGAATCTGATTCAAAGCTTTCACCTGTATTGGTATCTTGAAAAAGGAATATAACAGAGGAATATTTGTTCTCAATCAAGGCTGTAAATTGTATGACGACTGAATTGATATATCTATCTGTCTCAATCCCTCTTGCTACTCGAATTAATCAAGAAATTATTCGCCCAATTTGCGATTGGCGCGCGCGCGGCGGGGTTTCTATGGAAACCGCCTACCCGCGAGCAAACGACCGCCGCTAATGATTTGCGACGGCGACTAAACAACAATGGACGGTGGGAAGCAAAATTATTAGCAACGTCCTGTAAACGGCAAATGTAGGCTTGCGTTGGTTCATTAAACCAAACCGCTTCTTATTAGCACTATTATTATCAATTTGGCAGCTTTCCAGCGACGATTTTCTGCAAGACTTGATGATGAGTCTTCAGGACACCCCGAGGCAAAGATGATTGTCTTATCCTTGCGCCACAGTCATAAACTTGCCAGTATTTTTGTAAAACAAATAATGATTTAGTAGTTATTAGCGCCGCTAATAAGCGTTACGCTTGTTGGGTTATGCGCGCCTAGCAAAATGTTTGCATTTTAGAGGCGGGCACAAAACTTTCGAACCGAGCGATATCTCTGATGGGAGTGCTGGGAGCTTAAAGCACCGGTTGTTCCAGCTAAATCACTGCATTGGTTTTTTTAATAACTTTGCTAAATGCGCAGCGATTGAGTTCATTTTTACATCATCTTGTAGCCCAGAAGTTAGAGTTTTGTTTTCCGTCATGAGCGAATATGAATGATTCGCACTAAAAGAAATTACTCGGGTTAACGCGAGTTACGCTGTTTCATAATAGCACTTTTCACGAAACCTCCAGAATATGCTCATCTTTACCTTCAGTTTAGATTTCTCGTTAACTAGCAGACATATTCTTGTTAAACATTACGCACACACACACACACACGCACTTATAGAAGAAAGGCTCGACTACAAAATGAATGGTTGATAATTCGGTCCTCCTGTGCTAAGATAATTAAGCACAAAGCGGAAGATGCCAATAAATGAACAGGTTTGCCCCATTTCGACATTTTGGCCAGTGACCGCTAGCCAATGGATCGTCACCGTGACTGAATTGAGAAGTATGTCCTTTTTTCAAAGCGGAACTACGTACAGAGAGTAAATGATTTTCTCTGAGACGCAAAGAAAGCGCGACACTTCCGTCTACGGCGCTTTAAAGGAGTCATAATTTTGCCTATGGCGCCGTCAACATGCTTATTGAGTTATATCATTAAAGACAGTCCTGTCGTTCGTACAAATTGTCAATAGAATAACAGCACTTATTAAGAGTTGGTTCCTCATTCTATTTTTTGAGTTTGCAGGTTTCAGTACTTACCATGCGTTGCAGTGGTTGAAAGAAGTCGTAGTCGTAATTTTAGACGAATAAAACACGTGAAGGCTATAGATAGAAGCAGCGAGGCGCTTCAAACTCGTTGGGCTCCCAGCCAGCCTTTGCCGCGGTTACCGGTTGCTATCTTTGACCCGTCGACGTGGCGCCGATCTGGACGGCCGTGATAGTGGCGCATTGTTGCCGAGGGAACGGTCTGCCGACCGGCGCGGTACCGGCGGCGGTCAAAACAACCGGCCGCTATCCACCCGCCGTCGGCGACGAAAATCGATGCTCGACAGTTGGTGTTTGGCGCGCGACCCAGCGGGGGATAAGCTATTTATTATTAGCGTGCATGACAAATGGCCGCGGGTAAAAAATTGTCTAGCCGCTCGACTGCTCAGTCCCGGCTGACGCCTCCATCAAGACTATGCGCGCCAATAACAAGAGCGTGCAGTTGGATATGTCAGTAGAACTTTGCATTTCTGTGAACAATGATCTGTGCAGAATGTGATCGTTTACTAATTTCGTTGCACTAAGCGCAAAATTAAAAATTGCAAGTAGAAACAGTTTCAAAATAAAAGGCAGGAGCAAAAAGAGTGAGGAAATACGCAGTTTTTGGAAGCTTCTATTGTAAAATAATGTTGATAGTGAGTTATGGCCATAAGTTGACGTATTCATGGAGAGTAAACAGAGCACGTTTGGAGATGAATTAATGGTAGTGAGAGCCAACAGAGTCCGACTTTCGAGCTTTTCCGATTGTTTGACAGTCGCAAAATGCTTGATGGTAGAACTTTGCGTAAAAGCCTAAATAATAGTTCTCGATTAGATACTGAAGAGTTAGTACATGGTTAGAAAATTAATGCATGGCTATTGGTATCCATAATTATAACTCAAATCAGTATTGTGCCCCACTGCTCGCATGAGCTCTCGGCGGTTGCGTTCGCAACGCCGCATATTTTTTGTCATTAATTTAGAAGGATAAATTAGAAGAACTGGTACAGGTATTAAGAGAAATGAAACAGTACTGCTTACATTTACAGATATACAAGACTACTAGTGACTGCAAGCTGTACATTTAGCTCCTCTCATAAAGTTGCAACTCCTCAAAACCCAAACTTACCTTTTGTATCATATACCAGCATATAGTTGATCCTTTGATGATGTCAGGGATCAGGCTAGCCATCATCCTCGGAGTATGCAATGACAGGAATGTGCCAACGCGTATTTTAATTAGCTTACCTGTCTTCCCAAGATATTCAATGACAGTAGACTAATTAATATTCAAAAAACATGTCACAGAATAGAGCAGCGGTATTGAGAATTAGAAGCAGAAAAAATATTAAAGAGCCTAATGAATGTTCCATTTTGAAATGCACAATGGAGAAAATTGATCTCTCCTGGAAAAACTTTTCGTTTCCTGAATATTTGTTTTAGTGTAGTGTTTTAGTGACAACTAATTAACATTATACAATTTACCACTGAAATTCTTTTTCGATCAATCTGATTGGAATTTTGTGAAAATATTGATAATCTATACACTTTTAGGCACAGTTTTGCCTGCAGTTCAGGGAATTATAGACGCCATTTGTAATTTTGCGGCATCAGCAAATCGGTGAACAAAACAGCGAAACAGCTCGGTGATACTCCGCCGCCCACAGCTCTTGGAATTTATTACCAACATGATTATCAGGATTGCCGACGCCCTACAACTGGGCAGTCGTTATAGGCGAACTGTAATCTTTTAAAATAGTAATTAGAGACAGATAGCAGTCGATGAAGCGGTGGAAGACAAAACCCTGATCACAGTGTCCCACTCGTGCATGACTCTGCTTGACGCATATTATCACTCTCAAACGTGATAATCTCGTTAAGCAAACCGCGGCTTCCGGAGACAACCATCGACTTTTCCTGAATATGAGTGTCTAGTAGGCTTGATGTAATAGTATTATTCTGTTTGATGTGAGGCAGAAATTGCGAATAATTTCAAACCCAAATGTACGCCCCAAGCTGGCAAAATCATGCACAAAACAGAGATCATACAAAACGGGCAGAAAGAGGAGATATCCATTTCTTTAGGTTTTTGATCGTTGCCCTATAGTGCAGCAAGTTTTTGCAGACTGTCACTATTAGCTCGGGCATTAATTCTGATGCAAATGTGTCCATCAGCGCTTGGAAATGTCCCGAGATCGGCGAATACATGCGGCGATCAATGAGATTCAATTTAAATGTTGATATCAGCGCGTTCAATCAGCTGCCAGCACAACTGTGGCAACTTCGAAGCGGGGACGCTCATGCAATATGCTGCAGAGGATATTAGCGCAAAGGCATGTGAATTTTGGAAGACGACTGGACGCAGCTAACAATAATATTTATACGTTGAGAAGTAAAGAATAAGTTTCAGTGAGGATATGGCATATGTACCCTCTCTAGACGAGATGGCCTTTGTATGAAATTCAACATACTTCAGAAGGGCGTTCACCTTTATCTAGCAGTATGCAAGCACGCTTGAAGCATCCAAGCCGAGTTCAATCTGTTCAAAGTTACTCTTAATAAATAAAGGTTGCAGTGCATGGATCGTGTTTGTTGTGGTGTTGTCGTTGAGAAAAGTCATACAGTTCCACATAGTAGAGAAGGGGGGTGTATGGGGAAATATTAAACAGGAACAGTGTGGGGATAGTCCAGTGGAAACTGAACGTGATAAACCTTTACACTTACCCACTTACACACTTACACTTTTGTGATCAACTCGAACGACAAACAGCGTGCACTGACAGAAACAAGCAACCGCAGTGGAGTAACAGATTATGATCAACAGGAATAATTAAAATGGCCCGCCTTAAGTGAATATCCAAGCAAAGACGCGCGTTAGAAACTCATAAACAATGGTCTGCAGGCTGTCTGCGTCGATTTCTTCCTATGCCGTCTTCGAAGAACGCTTAAGACCCTCGATTGCCGCATGGGGCTTAGTGTTGGCGTTTGCCTCCGGGATACTCCAGATGGAATAATTCAGTGAGTTGCGATTGGACGAGACGAAGATGGCTGTTTTCTGGCCTTACATAGTTTACTGATGTTGTCGCCCTCTTAGCAAAAACTGAAAGATTCTTTTAAAAATATAACAAATTTCCAGAATGAAAAGAACCAAATTGGCTGCCCAAAGAGTCAAAATTAATGAGAATTTAAGATTTTGTGCTCATATTCTGGCGTGAAAATTATGGATTTGAAACTTTTGGCCCGAATGCGCTGGCGACCTAGCCGAGCCTTCCTCTCTGTCAACTCATTTGGATGCGAAATATTGTCGTTATTACTCCTCTATTGAATCTCTTTACTATATGCAAATATAAACATTTTTATGCTATGAATTTGTAAGTTATCGTTCATTGCGTCCGCTTCAAGGCTGCTGAGTAAAAATATAGAGTTTTTTTTGAGAAAGACACGACTAGCATAGAAACCTCGATCGAATCGGAATCGATGAAATAAACATGCGTGACTACTCGCTCAATTAGACGTAGTGACTGAGTGGAACGTGTAAATCGAATAAAATTCATTCGACTCTCCGTCCAGACGATCAATACGGACGCCATTTTTCGGCGCCTCGTTATGCGCGCTGGTGCAACTGACGAAATGCTGCCTTGCTTCTGTCGCGATTAGCTGAACTTGATCTGAGCGCAGAATCTTTCTCGTCTCACTGACTTCTTCGTTCTCGGCATATACCTCTGACTATACGTGATATTCGTTTGCCGGCTTAAAATTGAGAAAATGACTGGACCCGAGTAAATTTGACAGCGGATATGAGTCAGTAGTTCACCTTGCATCACTCTAGTCACAGATAATAATCATTGGTTACAAATCTGTTCACCGATTGCTTTAGCTTTTATCAATCGCTTATTATGTAAAGAGGGCGAAAATTAACATTTATTAGACCAATCAATATATAATAAAAATATTGTCCCATCTGTTGAGGCCTTGATAATGGTGAAGTCAACAAAAATTCTTTCATCATCCTCGATATCTTTGATTCAATATTTTGACCAGCAATCAGTTTACATGTCACTTATGTGTTCAGATAGGCTAGGTTATTTTCCCGATTGTAAATCAAATTAGAAGTAGGGGTTGTAATGTTTACAATGTATTCGACTGAGTTTTAAGACTTTAAAGGTTACATGATGGAGGAGTAAAACTTGGGATTGAACTAAGCAATACTTCAATGTGTCAAGAAAAGTTTTATCTTGAAACATGGCATATGATAGTTCATTGTGGCCATCTAGAAGTACATTGCATTGTGAAAAATTACTTTCTTTTGTGCTATCTTAAAATGGCTCCAGTTCTTAATCGGGCTTTGACTAGTTGAGTGTAGAGTGACGTACTGAATGATGCAGTCGTGCGCCATTAGATCTCCGTGAGAGTGCTGCGGACATTCAATTTATTGAGCCGAATCACGAAAGGATGACGACTGAGGAGGCATCGCCACCGACTTTTGGACATGCGATAGCGTTTCTCTATCGGACTGAGATGGAGCCAGCTCATGAGACATTCTATTAAATCTTTCTCTTTACTGTTCTTTGTCCTCTGAGTTTTTACAGCCTGTAAATTTTATTGCACGCAACAGAGGTATGCAAAAGCCCCTACGCTAAACATGATTCTGTAAGGAATTTCGTTCAGGTTTTGATATTACTATCGATGTGTAATCTATCGAATTAATCTTCTTTCCTAATAAAAGAATCATTTGAACATTACTTACAACTTTTGGTTAATAAGTGCCAATGACCTAACTGGATACTGCATCCCAATTATATTTCGCTGTTGTTTTTTGCGTCAACATCTTTTTATATCCATTAATTTTCTCCGTTTGGGCAATACAGCAAAACTGATAATCTAGTAGGGATTTTTTGAAAATCAGTTCTAATGAAATTTTGATGCTTTATATAAAAATTCAGCGAGGAAGATTATTATTTGCCCATCGTTTTTCTCTTGCAGAAATCCTCGATAAAGTGCACAAAAAGGTATTGTCAATTTGCTTAAATGATGTCCCGACGCGTCACTTTTCACATGATCCATATCACTGCTGGCTATCAGACTTTAATCGACTTGAGACATAGCGTAGGTAGATACCGAGTACATCTTGATTTAAGTTCTGCCGTAAGAATATTAGGAGTCTTTGCAACTCATTGTCATCCCATTCGGAATGCACCTAACAGAATCTGCTAAAAAATATCAATTAGGTGTCGAGTACGCATCATAATCTTCACTAGTCACGCTCCATAATCTTTTTAATTAGCCCAAAGAGTGCTGAGAACCCTGTACGCTCATTACTTCCCGACTGCTCTCGGTGAGCTACAAGTTAATTTTCTTACCCGCATTCTACCCTCGAAAACACAATTGAGACTTCGAAATTGACTATTGCGATAATCAGCTTTCTAAAAATATATCCTATTTTAGCGAATAGCATATTTTTGCGACAGCATTTAGTATCGTCTGATTCGGGGGATGAGAGAAGAGAGAAGAGCATGATGACATTCTGCAAAACTGAAAGGGGCCGCTTAATAATCGGATTTAAAATTAACTCTGAATAGACAAATAAAGAAAGTGAACTGGTCGCGGCTTGTCTCGACAAACGCATGTCGCGGTCAGGGGCACGACACGCCAATCGTCGTGGAGCGTGCTTGTGCGTGTCCCGGACGCCGCGGCCGACGTCTCGCTCCCAGGGCGACGCGCGTTCGTGGTCGGCCGGCGGAGAACGAGGCGCCCGTGTGTGACACGACGGCCGGCAATTTCTCTTATTGCGTTGTTTCCGGCCGGTCGACCCCAAATTGCCATTAGTATTCGGCGATGGGACCGGTCCCACTCGGCCCAGTCGTTCAGTTTGGCAGTGATGGAAAGAGGAGAATCCGAGTTTAGTCGAGCGCTCAGGTTAGGCTATTGTGCCATGCTACAGTGTCCCGAAGATTTCTAGGCTGCTATCACGAGAACTGCAATCCCCAGGCAGCAATAACACTTCCGTCTAGTAGTAAAGCAGTGAAGACGTATTCAGTCACTCTCGGCTTACGTATACTGATTAGGTGTCACTTGTTGTGTCACTGAGCGATGCGTTCGATAAAGTACTTGATGATCAATAGGTTTTTTTCCGTTTCGGTTAGTTTTCGATTTCTTTAGCCTTGCCTGTTTACTGCTTTTTGCTCTAGGCTGGCAGTCGCTACGACGTCAACTTTTTATTGAAAAAAATTTCAAAACAAAAATTTTGATGAATTTTACTTTGTCGCACAAGCGGTTACAGTTGCATGCTGGTTTACTTGGAACAGCAAATGCTAGTCGCCAGCTTTCGAAACGTATATAGTAGTCTTTGAACTTTGTTCGTCTGGCCATCACTTCAAGTATGCATGTGTGCGACGTCTTATAGCTGTTAAAAAATTGTTCACAAGGGGCTTCATCGTGCGTATGCAAATCGCAAGGGCCATGCGCCCTATAAGCGGCTTTAAGGTCGTTACGAAGTCGTTCGAATATGATTCTTCAGAGTTGATTATTAAAATCTGATAAGTATAAACAAAAATATGGGATAAAAATAGTTTGTTCAATTTTGATAAAGTAGCTGCCTCCATGAAGCGCCTTTAGTTTGCTCAAGAAACGTTACGATTTGAAAAGAAATTGTCTTATGTTTCGACCAAATGGATGCTCAATATTTTAGCTCTTTTTCTTCGTAAAGAGGAATTTGACTATGCGACTCAACTAAAAGATTGTCCTGTATAGTTTAAGGGAGCTTCTATCAATTAAGCTGATGTTTAATGATTTTTGAAATAACGTCTCAAGTACTGCCTGCGGACAGCTTTGTGAGGACTAAAGAACTATTGAGCTGTCAAGAGCTCTGAGCGTCTGCTCCATTTGCTTTCTTCCTTTTAGTCTATTGCATTGGTCATTTCTACCTTGGCCCTATCAAAAACTAAACATTAAACTTGAAGAAGAGCGTTGAAATTTTCATTCCTAGTGTATGAAAGGGAACATCATTGCGCTGTTAATCTTTTTTGATTAAATCGATTTTCGCGCGCCGGTAACTTATTCTTTGGTTAATATTGTGCCTACGCAAAGGCTCTGTTTGTTTACCTGGGCATTAGTAGAGGAATTTCCCTTTTGATGCGGTAGCCTTGGCTGGCATAGTGTTTCATTCGCGCGTTCCTCCATTTGATTAAACGTTTAGTAAAATATTTTTTTCATGTTTTTGATTCCTCAGTATTGTTAAATACTGAATTTTCTTCTCCGATTACGCAGTCACTCAAGTTAATGCACCATCCTCAAAATCAGCTCCAGCAAAGTTCTGCTGCTGAAAGTTTGAAAAACTGTAAGCAAGAGCTAAATGGCAGCCTGATATTCACATAATATGCTTGGAATATTTTTAAGAGACAGTGCTAAAACAGAATTATTATTGCATTAACATGTAGAACCGACGACTAATCTTAATTAGAGAGCTTTAATAAATATTTATTTCACAAGTTCTCTAAATTGAAGTTGTTGTAGAGCGTACTAAATATTTGGTACTCTAAAATGAATATATATTTCACAATTGCATCTGAATTGGAAGTGTGATTACTGAGTTGGTACGTCAGTCATCTGCACTGCTGTGTTCGCTCGCTCGCCGATCGAATATGCACCCGGCAACCGACTCCCATATTGCTATATCGATGCGGATATTGGAGTTGTCTCCATTGAAGTTTATGAGATTTTTACAAACACTAGATTCACAGCTGTATTTCGCATACATTCCCTTGTTAGTGCATTGAATGAATTATCTTTGGATACCTTTGCCCGCGTGACTTAGTGTCGGCTTGCTCGTTAGAGGACGAAATAAGGACGAACAATTTCGTGTTCCTCTTAATCCTACTATACTTAAATTTTTACGAGTGCTGCGTCGTTACAGAGAACGACGAACCTTTTCATTCTTTTAACAATGAATATCATTCTCATGGGGATTTTTTTAAATTGTCTGCTATCTTTGACTATAGCTGTATAGTTAGCTCATCGCTTGCCGACAAAAACAGTTAATTCGTGCTCGTTTCGCGGGCGCTTCCGTCTGCTGGCGTAAATTAAGTAACGATCGCTTGGCTCTCTTGTAGCATCATCGGCGCGTGGTCGCTTCCGCCAGAGCGCATAACAATGTCAGCGTGAATACGGGTCGTCAAGAAGAAGCCGAGTGTCGACTGGCCAGCGAACATGTAACCCAAACTTTGATACCGAGTCGAATAGATAGACTTCTGGTCTGTCCCACTTCCGCTTGGCGTTACGTCTGCAATTTTACCGCGAAGCGCCTTCTCTTCGCAGTTCGACAGCAGCAAACCATCCTGACGATGATGTTCACCCGTCGAGCTTTGTTTAATTTAACTTCAATTGGCAGTTGGAGAAAGATGGTTAGCAGCGAACTTCAGGTCAGGAAATTGACGTGTGCGCTGAAAATTGTGTGCTGGCTAATGTCTATGGCTGTTCCTTTGCGCTTCCGGATTCGTATCCCACAGTCTCAGTCATTTGTACGAAGACGCCCAGTGGCCGTCTCGATGTAAAACAACGAGCCGCCTTATCTCGTTGTCGAATTTTCCACATACATACTATAGACAGTGACAATAGACGTTGACGCCGACTTATGTTGGAGTGAGGCTGCGGCTGGGGAAGTTGGGTGGAAACACGAGGTAGTAAACATGCGGATGGGTAATTCACGCCGCCTCCCTTCGAGAGACTTCGAACAATATGTAACTTTGACTAAATAAAACTAGGAATAAGTGCTTATATTTTTGCTGCGTAATTTCTGTAACATTTAGAGATCTACAGTGTATAATCCCTGGGTTTCAAGCTTGAACGCTTGGAAATGCGAAACAGATTGTCGTCTGGGGATGTTACACCTGTGTTTACATTTGAAAGTAATTTTAAAGCAGCTGAAAGGGGCTGTTTGCTCTCTCCAGAAAAATTGTTTTTCCCTATTTTTCCTTGGAGGAAGCATATTCGACGAGACGCATCAACCAGATAATTTTTGTCCCATATATCCGGGTAGGGAGTTTGGTGCGCTCGCATTATTGCGCGCAGTCTTTTTTAGCTGTAGAGTTTGCCTATATTTATATTTTGAACTAAGTAAACAGATTTCATTGCTCAGCTGTACCAAACAAAGCTCTAAATGATACTGATGTAGTCAGTAGTGAATATGTTTTATTGTTTTAGAAAGTTCTACATTTTATTTTCAACTTTTTATTTTACTAATAGATTAAAGGGGAATTATGGTCATGGAGTGTACTACTAGAGGAGCATATATTGTCAAAAGAGGGCCACCACAGTAATTTTGTGATGAAAAATGGAGATGTGACTTTTCAACGGAGGTTGATACTGTCGAGTGTGAATGGATTTGCCGTGCAGAATAAGCCTCCTTACTCCGTCTGGAATTGAATACAATTCTCTACATTTTTTTATTATGGTAATAAGGATTCTGCATGCATGTTATTTTAAAGAAAATTTTAACGCACCACCTCTACTGTTCAGCGTGTATCAACATAATATAATATTCAGGTCATAACAATTGCCTGAATAGCTTCGCACACGATGCAGCTGAGGAGGCGGAGCAACGGCGGCGAGCTGGCCAGACTCCTAGGACCGTCTAGCGTCTCCATGGATGATGAGCTCGCGCTGCATGACGATGCCGTCACACGCCACAGTCCACATATAATCATGATGGCAGATTCCTCTACGACATATGCGACGGCACCTCGTGAGTGAATACTGGCTTTTGAGTTTAATGTGAGCGGCAAAGAGGGAAAAGAATATTTTCTTCTATTTTTACATCGATTGCATGCAACTGGCAATGAATGAAAGACCGCGAATTACGACTGTTCGCTCTTGTTGCTCGTCACTACTGAAATGTGCATTTTTTGTTTATTTGCCTCTTCCTGAGCCGCCAACCCATGTCTGACCAAGACTAGCCGGCATGAGTGCGCTAGCCCCACCAATTTCGCTGCCTACTAGTTTTGTTTATTATTCAGTTTGAAATACCTTCTCACATACTTTGAGACAAAGATGGCAATTAGTTTTGTGCATTTGCCCATTATCAGACAACAATTGGCTGTCCTTCCATAATACGCTTGCGGCGAAAGAGTCGAACGAAATTGATGCTGAGAAAAATGCCTTAACATAGAGCATAGTATTCGGGGGAAACAGGGAAGAAGGCTAAGCACAAGTGTGCTCATTTCTGTGTTGAAGTTTGTGTTAGAAAATTGGAAAGGGTGCTTAATCTTTACCAATATTTTTATACCCGCTATCTTTGGGAAGGCATATAAAGCTCGGCCCATATTGTTTTAATTTGTTAAGCGAAATGCTCAACGTTCTGTTCTGTTCCTGTTTTCCAAACGTACACTTGAGGACATATTGACTCTGTGACCAACGACGCTTTTTTGCATTAAAGTTCTATTCATTCAGCCTAAATGAGCTTTTATTGGCTTGAAAGTACAGTCTGCATGAAGGCACTCTTCTTCGTAAGGAAATGTGAGCATTAGGAACATAAGTTCTCTGTTTCCGCGTTTGCATCACTCTCTTTCCTAGTACATGTTTTGTCTTTCTGCAGTAATGAGAAGGGCAAAAAAGCGACAAATGAACTCGACCAGCTGGGTGAGCGCAAGAGCTGCTCAAATCCGACGTCACTCGTTAGATAGACGCTTAGGCCTAATTCGGTTTCTTCGTCTCTCTTTGACTCCGCGCGCCAACGATGGCCAATTCTTCGCGCTCGGATCTCCTCTCTCTGTTGCTTCCTTTCTAGCGTAGCGTTTTGTAGGGCGCAGCATTATTTGAGCAGTTTTCCCACTTTCGAATATTTCTTTAAAATACTGTTTGCGCTTTATTGTAAACCATATCCTCGTGTTAGCTGCTAAGCAATGCGACGCGAGACAACTTTTTACTCTTCTGCGTCGATAATAGGGACAGCACTGGGAGGTAGCGAGAGGCGCGTCTTCTCCCGACGGCTCCTAAAGGTAGTGAGAAGACGCTACAAATAGCTTTGATATTAAAAAATAACTATATGTAGTTCAACCGGCTTCTTTCTGGAAGACTGCTCACTAGTGCTTCATCATCTTTGAAATATTTACCAACTGCGTAGACTGGCTATTTCGTTTGCGCATGAAAATTTTGCAAAATGACGAATAATTTTCTGGTAACTTTAGTTAGTTAAATTATAAATAGGATGCAAGCAATTGATATCGATTGCATACAGTATGTTTGTAGTTCCTTGAAGCATACTGCAAGAATTAATGCTGTACATATTATGCAATACCTTGCTTAGCAATGCTCCGCCGCCTGACCCGCCTAACACTTGATCAGACTTGTAAATTTTGTTCACTTTGGCTCATCATCCCGCCGGCCCAAGTGAAGAATTTTATGTCTGTCGCCGAAGATCATCATCACCAGTTGACTGGATTTGCGCAGCATTGCAGTATTCTGCCGTGATGAGTTATTTCGCTTGAATACTAAGCGGTTAATAACATTGTCGAAATGGTGGACACTTCGGCCGCCTGGTCGGATGTCGGCCAGGTTGCTGCCCGCGTTATACCCAATACTTGGACACTTTCGACAACAGGAATTCCTCTATTATCGTCTCCGCCAGTAGTACCTGAACATCCGGTCAAGCAGTTCACCAAACCTACTGAGTTGTTTGATGGTGCGTCTTAATTTTCTTGCTTGCATTAGCAGATTTAAAAAACTAAAGGAGCGAATTGATTTTTTTTAAATTTCCGACAGTCGTAGAGATTCACTGTTTTGTTGCTTCAGACAGATTATACTTTGACTTTTTTATAAGCCTTGAACTACTCTACTTTAATATTGGTACTGCTGGCAAACATGGGTCACACAAATACTTGAACCTATTCGTATCAAATCTTGATATTTGTCAATGAATAACTCATATAACGGCTGCTGAAGGAAATGTCAGTCTTCTGGACAGCAGTGGTGGTGCAATCTTATTTCATGAATTCAATAAT
>NIUQ01002378.1:0-22816 GCA_002796945.1 Plectus sambesii
TACTTTAACAAATATTTATAAAAAATCAAACAAGAGAAAAAGGTAGCTTACATAATCCAAGCAGGAAAATAGACGAGCAGTATCGAGGAAGCTCAAAAATGCATCGCATTTCGACAAAGGGAGAAAGTTGAAAGTTGAAAATAGAGAAGCGACTGATGTTCGAGCTCCAGCGGTGGTCAATGAGATCGCTCTCTCGAGGATAAAGTATATCAAGCAGCAAAAGTGATCAGAGATCTTTCCATCGGACGGTTGCTAGAGTTCCCGATGGAAATGATGGATGCGCTCAGTTACCGACTAGTCATTATCGACGAAATATGAATGAGTGATGACCAAAACGTGTCATTATCCGTTGGAAAAATTCGTAGCTGAGTTAGATAGCTGAGTTGAAGATTGAGATAAGCTTATTCAACATTTATTTCACCGATAGATAGCGCAAGATCCAAATCGGAGATGCTCATAATCATCGTTTTACTTGCACCAGTCAAGTTATTAGCAAATGAAGTGAGCGAATAATGCTGTCAGTCATTCATTCAGAAAATTCGTCATGGTTCCGAGAGTAATCGAATTTGAGCGATGCCTCGTGGGCGGGAATATGATTGAGTGGTTCCCTGACAACTTGGACAATTTTAGATATCATTCATTTGATATGTATCTGCCACGAAGTCGCGAGAATAAACTATCCAAATGAAACAGTTGAATCATCAGTTGGTAGACAGGCGCGATCTGGGGAATTGGGAGTAACAGTAAGTTATTGACTGAATCGAAGTAATTCAGCGATAGGCTGCAAAGTTGCCCGCTTGGAGCAACTGGGATGCTTCCGAATCTGCAATGGTGGCCGGCAGATCGACCAAATAGCACTAAGCTCCGAGGTTGGCTCATAATTCTGTATGGTCTCAAAGAAGATAACAGCAATTTGCTTAAGCATCTCCACTATCAACCTTCTAGAAACAATTGCTAAATAGATACTCCTCATTTTCTGGTTTACCGACGGTCAGTAACAAATAGCTCATTCGAATAATAAAGCTTTAAAAGCGGATCTTATTCGATGGTGCGAACTTTAAACATTAATCGACATATTTGATAAATGCGTGCTGGATATACGGATAATGCTGCTCGATATTTCAGTGCATTTTTGAAAAAAATTAGCCGAGTTGAGGTGATTACAATGCAGATGTGGTTGCAGATATCCAAGAGAGCGTGCAATTATCCGCTATGGCCCGAGCAACAGTATCAAAGCCAGTAATTGCTTATTGCAGCGGGATGGGGTTGGTGTGGGGGTGGATGGATAATAGTCGACTCCATCACACTTGATGAATTATCCCTTAAATGCGTTTGAAATACAAAACCGTGTTGATTTGGGTCTCGAAACGACCCTGCGAAAGGAGAAAAAGGAACTGGAAGCGTTCGTGGGCAACCGTAGTACCACTGCTAAATCAACGCACCCACGGAGGCGCACGTGCTGTGCCACGATCAAATGGTAAAGAACAACGGGCGTGTGCGCCCGGGCAAATACGCTTTGCTTTGCTTTTCGCGAAATGTCAACGTACTCTCTGTTCAACCTCAAATAGTTTGACGATTTTATTGGCCTCCGCTCTATCGATTGTGTATCCGATGTAGCGATGTTGATAGGATTTCTTATTTGTGAAATGCGAATCTCCTGTTGGCGGTCGTAAGAGTAATCTTTTTTGTTTTTCAAATTGTTACTACTTGGACATAGATCGATTTGCTCAGGAATTAGCGAAGTTGAGAAACTATGAAGAGGATAAAGTATGGCGCCGTTGGGTTCGAATGTGGGGTCAGATCGCACGTAAAGTGGTGATTCTTTTCTGTCCCGTAGAAAATTTGTCCAAGGTGGGCACTTTCGAACAAGAAACATTGCAGGGAGAGAGTCATATTCGTGATTTCGTCGTCTTAATTGCTCACCAAAGCTTCATGAATTCTACCGTGTGACTTTAGGAGGATCTGATTAATCTCATTTTCCGTTAGCCACATCCTTGTTAATGAAATTTCACGAAATTAAGCTATAATCCAGCACGTCGAATAATACGCACCAATGAAGAGTATATGAATATAAATGGATGTGAAAAAATAGGAAACGTTTATTTTAGATTTTTTTAGATTTTGACTGGATTCGATCGGACTGACATTTAAGGTCCGGATCGTGTCTGAAATTTAACTTCAGTGCATCGAGGATCCTCGCTTATACCGCTGTGTCACTAATTCGTTTACTTTGGAGCGATCTCGATATACTTCTCGAGTTTTACTCCAATGCTTTCTGAAATTTTTTTACTTTCTCGTCCAAATTGACGCCTCGGCGTTATTTTTCTGTCAAATATAGTATTGTGTTAGCGAGGAAAGCAAAGTTACTTGTTATAGTCTTGATTAGCGTAGGCATTAACGAGATCATATTCTTAGCATCAAGTTTTAGCATTGCTTCATACTTTTCACAATGTCTTCGCATGGGAGCGAAAGGTCTATATATGAATCATACCAAACCGCGCAATAGTTCCGTAGACGTCCCACTGCTTATCGCGATTTTATTGACATCGCATGACGTTTAGCGATCAGTTCAAAGGCGTCTATTGCGCGCCGAATCAATATCGCCGTAAACCGACTGCCTGAGTTCGACTTGTCAATAACTTTCTTTAGAGACCGAGAGGACGTGAGTGTGAAGGATTTTGAGGACGGACAAGTTTGGTGCCTTCGACTTTACCCACGCATATCTTTATTTACCCCTTGAAAAGCGAAGAAAAAATGCGCTAAAGGAGCGGCGAAGGCGACGCGTATCAACGGACCAAGAATAGTGCCTTTACTTGCTCAGCGCGCGGTTTCCTGAGAATTCGATAATCATGCCTGAACCTGTGGATATTCCGACGCAGGACGTCGGGTCGTCAGTACGGGTTGCCTTGAGGTGAGCGAAACTTTTTGTTGCTACGCGCAGTTTAAAGCTGTGTCGCGTCAGTCAGGATTTCATGCTGGATCTTTTTTCTGAATTCAGCCGCCGAAGAAATCAATCACTCGAATGAACACCTTTTCTTGGTCGAATTTTTCTCAATCGAACTTTGATTCAATCGACCGACGTCGATTGCATTCAATTTTGAGCGATTTATTTAGACTCTATGGTTGTTGTGGAAATTCAATCAATCGCGCTCATTCAAATGCTAGACCGGTTGAGATTTCTTTCTGTCAAATCAATCAAAATTATTAGACCGATAGGTTCCTACGGCGGCTGTAATTTAGCCAGTCTTTTTGCATCGATGCATCGTGGCGCGGGCAAATTTTTATGTTTGGGTGTGATTGACCCTAAAAAATTTTTAGCTTTTTTATTTCTTCATAAATCATCGAGCCTTCCGCCCTGAACCCATTACCCTCTCGCTCGTTTTGATTGTCGCCGAAACTGGTTTCGTTTATGATTGCTCTTTATTTTTGTTCTTGTGCCAATGTTTGAATGAAATAGGCATGAGTGGAAGTGACATTAAGAAAACGGTAGAACTAGTTTGCGCTCTCAGGGCAACTCTTGTCTTCGGGTGTCGTTTTCGTGTAGTGTAACGTAGTTTTACCTAGCCGCAGACTCTAAACTTTTACGCCCAATGAAACTGCCACCTTGCTTTCTTTGTTAAGTGCGCTAAAATATATGTGTGCTGACTTGAACACGAACAATATGCACGCTTTTATTTGAATTCTTATTCTACTGATTTTAATTTTGTAGATTTCTAGCAAAATCGAGGAGTAAGGGCACATTATGCAAATCTTGTTGCATATTTGAATAATCGCCTACTAAAAGCTTCCAGCAGCACCGTTAACACATATGCGTTCAAAGTTGTGAGAAATAGCAACTTTAAATCAATCAGTTGTGTAATTGAATTGTAGATTAGCGACAGAGAAATATTTTTTAGATTTAATTGAGTTAAGTTTACCCTGATGAATTATCAATGCATTTGAGAGATTCCTCTGAAGACTATTTCATAAATAGGGAGACAGTACGGCGAGAATTTGAGGGTGATTAATTGGATTAGCATGTCAGTCGTGGATAAGGATAAATTAGGCCGATAGAGACGGGGGGCAATGCCGTCGTTTCCTCTGGAGAATGCAAGCTTAATTTCTGCATCTCACCTCCGACCATTTCCCAGAAAAGAAATAGGCCAGTTGGCGAGGATATTATCGAGGTCAGTCGTATTTGTCGATGAGCCTAAGCGTATCCCATTGCCGAATGGCGTCGAATTTGGCAGAGAGAGAGAAAGTCCGATTCGCGGATTAGAGCAGACAAGTTTGGTTGTTTGTCGATTGAGCGATTCCGAGCGAAAGGGCGACCCGCGCGGTGGTCAGTCAGTCGGCAAACAAGCGACCCGCCACTCCAACAGACGAGTGCCGATTTTTCCGGTCGAGTAAATAGTATACGTCGAAGAGATCGGCGAAAGGTTTCTCTCCGAGTCGCGCTCGTACGAGAAGGGCATTCGCGCGATGCCCCCGGCCAAAGTGCCACTAGAATGAGGTCGCTTAGTTCACTCGTCTCGGGGCGAAGCTAATCGACTGCGCAATGCTTTCATTCGATTCACTAGCGTGCAGCTTTGCGGGGGCAGCTCATACATCCCCACTGTACAGCTATTCGCAATATTCTGAAATTGTTAGTTTTAGTTTATTTGCTCCAACTCGTGTATGCATTACACAAACAAAGATATGCCTGTAGACATCTTTAACGAGATACAAGAGCACAGTAGATTTGCGAAGCTATTTTTGCTAGCAGTTTACGGCATAAGAACTTGTGATTGATGAACGATCAGCTCGCAGCCATATGCTGCAGCAATTCGACGGTCGTCCATTCCATTTTTTCTGACGTGTTTGAAGGGAACTGTGGTCATTCCTAGTTCTGCGGAATATGTCATAGATATTTAATAGCTACATATCGCAACACTATCTAGCAATAATTAACAGTATTAATCGTCGTAATTTGTCAAACTTGCATTCAATTTCCTCATCTCTGCAATTAGTTCGAACGCTTGTTTGATTGATTGAAATGCAAAGGTGACGAATTATAATGAAAGACCATACGTACACTATGAATCGACATAATTCGTAGCCAGCTTGCCATGAGCGACTGAAAACGATTTGCATTACACTCTAGAAAGGAAGAGGTGGCCAGATTTTACCTTTAAGCTGCAGCTGCCATTTACTTGCCAGAAGAATAAGAGTGTTCATTTCAATCGGACGATTACGTTTACGATCGGGAAGAAGAAACTTTTTACAGCGTCTTTAATGCCTCTATAACTAGCACTCGCATCCACTATGCGCGCGCGCGTGTGTCGCGAGGGACCTTGCGTATTTTCTTTTTATTCTTAGCGGCCGACATGAGATTGTACTCGAAAAGACTGAGCCGAAAAATAGAGCGTTAAGGTTTGTAGATCGTACTTCTTGCGCTCATATACTTTTCTGTAAATGTTTGTGCATCATTTTCACATTAATAAGGACACTTTCCTACTCAAATCAATATTGCAAATATTCTCTTTGATTTGGAAATGGATTTCTTAAAATGAAAATAGCATGTTTATATGACCTCAGTGTTGTGCGCGCCAGTAATTGTCCACAATTCGCCAATCTTATAGTACAAAAATGCTTGTGATAATGAGAAAAGAGTAGAAAAGCAAGATGTGGGGGGTATTTATAGCGATACAGCAATGTTGCGTTTCTGACCGCTAGAGCGAGGTGTAGCCACCCGGTTGGAGCGGAACGCGCTGGTCGCCGGCGATTTCCGCTGTTCGGTCCGCCGAAATGATCGTGCGAGCGGCCGTGGGCGAGGATGGACGGCGCGCAGTCTCACCCGGCACGAATGATCCGATGGCGATTCTTTCTTTCTTTTTCATCGCGTCGCAGTCAGCCAAACATATGATCACTGCGCCGTGTGGCGGGGTAGGGGGGTTTGGGCCGCGCCAGTTAGGCTGACTAGTGGACGGTCTCCGATTCGGTTTACACGAATCGCCACCAATCAGCTCAGACGTTAGTGCGACATTACAATAAAAAGGTGCGCGCGCGGTCGCAGTGGGGGGAGGGGGGATCTCTTTCGCTCCATTCCGGCGATCTGTTCCGATCTCGCCGAACGCTTTGGAATGGGAAATTTCCATCTCGCGCGTCTGTGTGTGTTCGCTGGCGGGCCGAATTAGTTTTCGGAGAGCGTTGGTGGAAGGGGCGACAGTTGCCAGCGACAGTTGCCAGTTTAGATAATGCAAATTCATGACAGGTTTCCAATTGCCGACGCATTGCGTACATAATATTAGCCACAAATTTAGAAACAGTTTGTCTCGCAGATGCAATCCACTGACATTTGAGCTTTTCAATCAAGCAGTGCTCTTAAGAGTTTGTTGTTTTAGGAGTATCAGAAATCTTTTTTCATCCGCAAGCATGAAAGTTTTGTAGCTGGCGA
This sequence comes from Plectus sambesii, assembly GCA_002796945.1. Lineage (NCBI taxonomy): Eukaryota > Metazoa > Nematoda > Chromadorea > Plectida > Plectidae > Plectus > Plectus sambesii. The sequence continues at coordinate 6,416 of NIUQ01002378.1, forward strand.
TTTGGTTTGTGTTTTGAACGACCAGTGCTCCACGCTGAGCAAATTGTGTTCATTGATTGAATATTCCAGCAGTGCCTTTATTCTGGTGAAAACATGAACAATATTGAATGCAAACAGACTTTGAATAACCAGCACTATGCGATTATCACATGGAGAGCGTTGCGCTGCGGCCGTCACACGTTTCAGTCCAGAGGGGGGACGCTTGCAGTTGCATACTCCTACCGACTGTATGTATAATCCATTCTCAAAACCACGACGTTGAAGCGAATTGAAAGACCAGATGCACAGCAAACTAATTACACTTAGAATGCATACTTAAGTCGCTTAAGCAATTTTCAAGTGTAATTTTTTGCGCGCTTTTTGGGGCGAGAGCTGCAGGAGTGTCGGCGCCAAGAGTTCGTGAATTGAGGCTCGTCGCCTCTATGGGTCTCGCCGCGGAGCCCGCAAAACAAATTCAAGAATACAAACATTTTTCTTTCATAGCAAGATATTGCTGCACTTATAATAGTCAGAAATGCCGAACTCTACCTAGTATTCCAAAGATTTTACGTAACTGAGTTTCTCGAAGTTTTCCGTTATCAATTACGGATGACCATGGCGGCAATTAAGAAATAAAGATAACCGCTCACAGCCTGAAATAAAAAAGATATAAAACCGTTGATTGCGTTTTTGCGGATTGTGTACTGAAAAGGGAAAGTAATTGCAGGATTCGCCCACAGATCGCGCGAGAGAAGTTGGAAATGTGTCGGGTTTGCACCGCTGTGCCTGTGACGGGCGAGCCGCACGTAACGATCGGCGCCGACCGCGGCTTCACCTTCGACCACGTCTTCGACTTGCCCACCCCCCAGGCCACCGTCTACGCCGATTGCGTACATAATCTCGTCGAAGGCATCTTTGACGGCTTTAATGCCACTGTCCTCGCTTATGGCCAGGTAGGCATCGTCCTTTGTTTTGTCGAAATTTCCCGATTAGTAAGAAGAAATGGTAAATCGAATAAAGCCAAATGCTTCAAAAGGCGATGACACTTCTTTCTATCTGTTCATGCACATTAAACCAAGAAATGATTATCACTTTTGGTGATAATGGTGTTCAGATCACGAAAGGCAAGCTCTTTTCTAATATGGTGCTGATACTCGTCAGCAAATTTTGACTATTCCGTTTTCACTGTAATACGTACATTTTTTAAACCAAAGAGGACCCTTTCCAGTTCAAAGAGGACATTTTCCATTTAGACTTAAAAGTATCTTTATTAAACTGAAAATGGTGTATACCCCTTTGACTGCATCCTGCGCCCGAAATTCACACTATTTGTTTGTAGACGGGCAGCGGGAAGACGTACAGCATGGGGACGGGCTTCGAGACGGCGACGGTGGACGAGGAGGTGGGCATCATCCCGCGGGCGTTGGCCCACGTCTTCAACGGCATCGATCGGCGACGCGAAGAAGCCAAGCTGGAGGGACGCGTCGAACCGGTTTTCGACGTTTCCGTTCAGTTCATCGAGGTCAGTGTTTGTCTCCTGCATCCTCGGCCTTTTTTCCTTTGTCACTTGTTTGCCCTTAGATGCGACATGTGTCTCGTAGGCATCTGCCGCGTACAACGACGGGTTTGGGCTTGGGTGGGGGTGGTCACGATAGGCTGGTGTGACTTGTAACTTGCGTGATTTATTCGCGTACCCGCGATGCAGCCGCCGACAATTTAGCGTTTTATGCTAAAAATTTACAATTGGTAGTAAAATTTTGTGGACAGCGTTTCTGGATTTAAGTCTGGATCAGCTTGATTCGAAGTTTTAATTTTAGTTGAAATGCGTTTCTTTAGCATGAGTCTGCAGAGACCCTCTTATAGGAGGCTGTACATATCCTAGTTGTAAATAGCAAATGTGGGATTTACATATCGGATTGTGTGCATTTTCAGTTGTACAATGAGGAGATAATCGATCTACTGGCCGAGGACCGCGGGACCTCGAAGGGCCTTCGAATCCATGAAGACCACAAGGGCGAGATATATCTGCAAGGCGCTACCGCCGCCCCTGTCAAGAATGCTCACGAGGTACATTTCTTTCTCACATTTTCGCCGTTAAGGCGTTCAACATGCTTGGAAATATTCTGGATTTTGTCGCGCAGAAGCGAATGAATCGAATGTATACCATTTTAATTCTAACAAGGACACTCTTTGATTCAAAGAGGGCATTTTCTAAGTTAAACCAATATGAAATATGTCCTTGTTGTTTTGAAAAACGTCCTCCGTGAGTTTGAAAAATGTCCTTAGTAAAGTAATAATGGTATAATATGTTCTTGGCAGTTGTACGATAGGCTGTGACTGCTTTAAGGAATTGTATTAGGGAATAGGAAATTCTACTTCTGCATCGTCACAACTGTTATTACCACTTTCTTTATCGACTCGAGTTTTCGTTCAGTTTGAGCGCTCAGGTGCTGTGGTGGTGACAGTTCAGAAAAATTCGATTTGGGTGCGCTACGCTGCGGTTCCCCGTTGTAGCTCTTGTATTCGCTTACCCCGATGTGGAAAAAGTACGCTTTTATCCACGTGCGCTGGAGAAATGATTTTCCGCTCATGTATTTGAAACTGCTCGCAGAATTAAAATAATGCAGATTATCCATAGAGCGCTTGCATCCCTACGCAATTCGTCCCACTCCCGTTGCGCGGTCCCTACGTGACTTTCGCATGTCTCTCTTTCTATTTCTCATCTCGATTGTCATTTTATGCACCAAGTAATTTGATCGTCAATATGCCACGTGGAGTAGTTAGGGAAGCTGTGGGTAGGGGGGTGGACGTTTGAAATTGCTGAGTCACTTTGCAATGTCGCTATGGGGATGATCGGGTTGGTACCAGGAGAGGCCAGGTAGTGGCCGAGTGGGCTAACGCACGGACTATTGGTGAAGTAACACGCTATCCGTTCAGGAAATATTGCGAAAGAGAGGGGAGATGTACAGGTGCTTTATACGGTGGCTAAGCGACCGGGGTATTAGCCGTTGCTGCTGTTTGGTCAGCGACAGTGACGAAAACGCCGCCGTGCTTAGTCCTGGTTCGTCCGATGTTGATGCGTTGCTCTGCGATTGAATGAGCCGCGTTAATCGACTCGATCCAAAGTTGGCGGAACTATTGTCTGATGCGCCGGCTTACCGTAGGATTCCGTGCGCTTTTGAGGTTTGCATTGGAAGGCTGCTTCGACCGCTTTTCGATAGAATCGACGAAAAGCTGCATTTAGAGCACGTTTTATTCTTATTTTCTTGCAAGTCTCCGTCTCATTCAGCATGAATCATGAGTACAAGCAGATCACAATCATTTCGAATCAGGGCATCGGCATTTCACATAGAGGACCTGCTATCATCACAATTTGGAGAATGAAAATAGTGAGAACAGACTGCGAGCAAACAATCACAATAATAGTCGACCCGTAACAAGATCATATTCAGAGTTGTTCGTAGGTTATGAAATGAGTTCACGTTGAAGCTTAGAATTGTTTAGAATTGGTTAACTTTAGGAAACGGTTAATTTACCGACCCACTCATAATAGGGGCAATGCACTTATAGTTTGAAGCCTGCATCTCAGCCTCACGTCGGAGTATGGACAAATCATCTACTTCATCCCACCCGAGCCTCGCGGACACGGCCGTATAAACACTATTTTCAACAGTCAGCGCCAAAAAAGTATTGTAGTGGCAAGACTAATGTTCTTTTCAATTAATGCACTTTCCAACATAGCAGTACAATTTGCGCGAAAGAATCGTTTCATTGACATCCTAAAATCTTCAAATCCTGACACTTTACCCAATCCGCGGTTGCGATGCACACTTTTTGCACTCGCACTTATGAAATAAAGATGTTTGCCACAGGGAAGCAAACGACGTTGAATTATTGCACGTAATATTCAATTTTAGCAACTCGTCAATGTAGGAAATCAGAGGAAAATCGTGAAATGAATACTATATAATCATACAAGATTAAATTCGTAGTAAACAGAATTAACGTTGGCGACAAGAGACGCGCCACTGTCGATTAGTCTTTCGACGATGTATTGGCAAGTGATGGAGGTGGAGCTGACGACGATGGCGTTGTAGCCCATACAATACTGTAGCTTGGCGCAGTATCTGGCGCAGTCGCGACGCGTCGCCTTGCCCGCTTGAGTCAGCCATACTGTTGCTGGACTTTTGTAGCCCGCATAGGCCTTGTACGTCGCCTTCATTCGCGATGTCGCTGCAAATTATTGCTTTACTTCTGTTCACTCTCTTATTACTTAATACCGGCTAATCCTTTTTGAATTCTCGGACAATTTTACCAATCACCATCTAGTTTGACCTCCCACATTTCTTTTGGTGCAGTAGCTTGTGATTCGTTAGATCAACTGTGATCGCACGAAATTCACACTTCAATAACAATTAAGGCCATTATTAAGTGATGTTTTATGTACGTGTCTTTTCTTGCGAATATGAGACAAAAAAATACGTTAATGCCATAGGATATATACATGTGCGCCAACTAAACGCGCTTTAAGATTATTCATTGATACTTACACTGTTCGCAAATAGGAATGCCATTGTCGTTACTGAAAGTCATTAGGGTACTAGGTTGAATCGTGAAAGGTTGGTAACTGTCGAGTGGCAGAAGACCAAGAAGTATATTGAGTAGATAAACAGTACCCCAATCGTTGACGAGGCCCGTGTATTGAGCTTTCTGAAAACAAGCAGTGATTATGTCGAAATATGATCGATATTTTAGCGGCATACTTGATAGTTGCAGAAATATGACCACAGCCTATCTAACAGTTAGCAAGTAAGCATTATTAAATATTTCAAATTTGCGTCACAAAAGATACAAGCATTTTAGGTATGTTCGGTGGTCTTAGAGATTTGCTCTTTTTTCCCAAAATGCTTCTTTAAAAATTGTTTGTGGCGAGAAACGTGACATCGCAGTTGCGATCACACAAATTTTAAGCTCATTCTAGAGAATATAGCCAGTTACGTACTAGTTCAATGGGTAGTGTTACTGAGTTGTTCAGCTTCCAGTGAGTTGACGAGCCATCTTCTTGATAGTGTTTGCTATCCTTATACAGGCCGAGGTGGGCTACTTTATAGATGTTCTGTAAGAAAAAGAATCATCAAGAATTATTTGCGATTGGGCATGGTTTAGAGAAAGAGGAGGGTTGGTTTAGCTTTCTAAATATTCAAGACAAGGAAGGTTCAATAATATGCCAATCCCGGAAGGAATCTCACGACGATCATTTGTATATCTGTTTGTATATTCGAAATTTTTTGATCCATGAGAAGGAAATCGATATTGAAATCGGGCACACTGATCGCGAACATATCAATGTTGATAGCTTGCATCCCTGAATTAAGAGAACTACTAATATGAACAAGGATTCCCTAACGAAAATGGAACTTATCTTTGTAGGTTATACTAAGTTGCATTAATACCTTCGAAGGCCGTTCCCCAACATAAATGTGCGCTTTAGGGCAACTAGCATGATTTATAAGGTCAAAGAAATCTAAGCTATTTTCTTACTAATAGAAGGATTGCGATTGTACCTCTCGGTATATATTTAAAGTAGAAGGGAGATACATGTTTTCGCCGAAAATGGCACTTGTCAGTCACAAATTCCGACAAAATCGACTTACCGTGGATGCCACTTTCCATGCGAGGATTTTGGCTCGGTCGTCACTGCTGTACACATGCGCTAAGTAGCCGCCTTGCGAGACGCAGTAGTCCATCGCCGCTGTCCAGGAAATGGCCGAGCTAGTCGGCATCCAGAGACATCTTCTACCATTCTGAAGCCATAGTATTGAACTGGACGGTGTTACCGATTCGCAGATACTGTTGACATTTGGGAAGAGCAATGCTGAAGAAATAGAATATTCTTTCTTTACTTCGTTCCTTCCCCTTCCATCATGGTTTGATCTTTATACTGCTAGGCTGACATACACGCAGGTCAAAGCTATGAAGGCCCAGCCAGCGGCTTAGGGGGTAAGGTTTAACGATTCCAATTGCGCAGTCCTTATTCAGAAAGCTTTTTCGGGACTTGAAATCGTATTAGGAAATTGAATTCACTTAGAGAGTCGTTCAAGTTGGACATATATTGAGCATGTACATTAACCTTCAGAGAAGCTTAAAACTTTTCCAGTTTCCATCTTCAATACTCGGCACCTAATGCGCACCCGAATTGGTTCAGGAAGCGGACAATCACAATTGTCAACTTCGTATTGTTACGAGTACGGTATCTTACTAAATAGAATCAGTAGAGAAGCGCTAGCAGGCGACGTTAGTTGAAAGCCAAAGAATTCCATTATGTCTGTCGAATGTACAATGGAACGTAATATTTATCGCCGCAGTTCAGTGACAGTGTAGGGCTTTGTAAATTTGCCCGAGTTATTAAAACAACAGGCGTCCGCTTCCGGTTGGTGGCTGCGAACATGTGAATGAAATACAGAGAGAGGATATGACACGTTTTATGGATGGGTGGGAAGTGAAAAATGTCATGGCACTAGCCGGACACAGATTGTGGGCGGGTTGACAATTGAGCTGCCGTTGCTGTAGTTGAGTTGATGCAGTGGTCACTTGGCGACCGCTGTACCTGCTTTAGGGCTGACTTGCAATTAATCACAATTCGCTCACCGTGTATCGTATATGACGAGTCTGCCGCTTGTCTGCTCACGCTCGAATTGGTTCCGTTGAATGCGCTGCAAATTATTTCACTTAATTATTCCGGCGTAGAGAGCGTCCGTAATTAGAACTTCGAGTGGGCATTGCGAATGGCTTTGAGTGGGTCGTTATAGAGAGCGTTCATATGCGAATATGGACGGAAAGTGCTGCTACTATTCAAATCAGCAGAAGCACCGTAGGCTCTTTTTACAGATATAATACCCAACATCGACATCTAGTAATGAAATATTGTCTTTTTCGATGAGAGTTCAAGTTACAAAGCGAATATTTGAGCTATAACGAATGAAAAAGTGCGGAAACGCTTCCTATAGAGGAGTGATGTGACTGCAAACGGTTGGATAGTGCGTGGTCCCTTTCTGCTGATTTTTTCGATACTTTTCGAATTGAGGATTCTTATCTCAGATATTTCGCTCAGTATTCAACTATATTCTTTTAATAATTTATATATTTCTACATTTGAACTCGTTATTGAAATTACACTCTGTCTCGACTGGCGATTTCGGTCTTACTAGCTCTGCAGGGCAAGGTGTATGAACGGCTTGCCTAGAATATGATTTGTTTGCGTAACAAATCTTGTTTTCTCGTAAAGAAATTTGGCATTTGGGGGCATATATGATTACGAGTAGCAACGGCACCTAGCGTGAGCAACAGGGCCTAACCTCAGTAGGGCAGTACACCACTGCCATGCTATGCTAAATGCACTTTTAAGATTTGCATTGAAAAGCCGTTTCGACCACTTTTCGCGAGATTCGACGAAAGGCTGCGTTTTAACTACGTTTTATTCTTTTTTCATTTAAAGTCTCCGTCTCATTCCACATAAATCATAAATACGGTTAAATCACAATCATTTCGAATCAGGGCATCGGCATTTCACAGGAATTGTTATCATCACAATTTAGGGAATGACAATAGGGAGAACACGCCGCGAGCAAACAATGATAATGATAATTGACTGATAATTAGATCATATTTGAAGTTGTTCATAATATATGAAGCAAGTTCACGTTGTAGCATAGCGCTTAGTCTTGCTAAGCATTACTGAACTTTAGGAAACGATTATACTACCGATCCATAGGTAATAAGAGCAATAAACATTCTAGTTATAGCCTGCATGTCAGCCGCAGGTCGAAAGTTGGACAAATCATCAATGTCATTTCACCTCGGGCCCCGCGGTTGCGGATATTTAAATACTATTCTTAATCATTAGGGCCAAAAATATATTATAGTTGCAATAATGTTATATTTTTTCGTATTTGCGCATATTCTGACATGTGCAGTACGAATTTATGCAAAAGAGTAATACTACTACGACCCTGACATCCTATGACCTTTAAATCCTGATACTTTACCGAGTTCACGGCTGTGACGCGAACTTAGTACACCAGTAATAGTGAAGGAAAGAGATTAGCGACACGTTAGCAACTGATGTTGAATTATTGCACGTAACATTCAATTATAGCAACTCATCAGTGTAATAAATCTGAGGAATATCGCGAAATGGGACGCTAAATAATCATACAAGATTGAGTTCGTAGTAAACAGAATTAACGTTGGCGACAAGAGATGCGCCAGTGTCGATTAGTCTTTCGGCGATGTATTGACAAGTAATGGAGGTGGAGCTGACGACGATGACGTTGTAGCCCATGCAGTACTGCAGCTTGGCGCAGTATCTGGCGCAGTCACGACGCGTCGCCTTGCCTGTTTGAGTCAACCATACTGTTGCTGGACTAATCTTGCCCGCATAGGCCGTATACGTCGCCCTCATTCGTGATGTCGCTGCAAATGATTGCTGTACTTCTATTAGCTCTTTTCATTTACTACCGGCTAATCCATTCTGAGCTTTTGAACAACTTTCTCAGTCCCTGTTTAGATTCACCTCCCGCACTTTTTTGTTACGATACCTTGTGATTGGTTAGATACCGTGATTGCACGAAATTAAAAATTACGTGCCAGCAATAGCTATGATTAAGTACTATTTAAATTAAGTGACTCTGCGCGCGAATATTAGATAAGAAAGAATATAGTATTGCTGTACGACATAGACAAGTGCGCGCCAAATCTTTGCGCTTCTAAAATTAATCAGTGATACTTACACTGTTCGCAAATAGGAATGCCATTTGCAGTACTGAAAGTCATTTGTTCGTTAGCTTGAATTGTGAATGGTTGGTAGCTGCTTAGTGGTATGAGAGTACCAAGAAGTATATCGAGTATATATTGATTGCCCCAATCGTTGATGAGTGAGATGTATTGAACTTTCTGAAAATTGGCAGTGATTATGTTGAATCTCATTGTAAGACTTTTTTCCTTGAGGTATACCGTATTGCTTCTAGTTATTTTTGGCTGTTTTCTTTTTTGAAATGAACTCAAAATCTAGATAGGTTCTTGAAAGAGAAGCTTATAGCCGTTATAATCTAGAAGGCCAAATCGGCTCTTGCTAATTCCAGGCATAATATGCCTATCCCTAGGGATCTTCTAGCGGCATCCTTAAAACATTTCAAAACTGTGACTGCACTTTAACTCACAGTTCGCAAGAGAGCATCTTTATATTTTTCACTTTTGCAACACCGAACTGGCAACTCTGTGGAGTATATTAGATAGCCTTTGCAATTTTCTTGTTATTTCGTAAAAATGCTTCCTTAAAAATTATGCATACCAAGAAACGGAACTTGCAGTACAACCGCAGAAGTTTTAAAATGCGCAGATGAAATAAATTTAAAATGTAAATGTAAATGTTTTAGAGAATATAGCTGATTACTTACTAGTTCAAAGGGCAGTGTTGCTGAATTGCTTAGTTTCCAGTGAGTTGACGACCCATCTTCTTGATAGTGTGCAGTGTCTTTATACAGGCCGAGGTGGCATACTTTATTGTTGTTCTGCAAGAAAAAATGCATTAAAGAATGAACATTATTAACGAATTGCCGGCAAAATTGACTTACCGTTGATGCCACTTTCCAAGCGATGATTTTGGCTCGGTCGTCGCTGTTGTACACATGGGCTAAGTAGCCACCTTGCGAGACGCAGTAGTCCATCGCCGCTGTCCAGGAAATGGCCGAGCTAGTCGGCATCCAGAGACATCTTCTACTATTCTGGAGCCATAGTATTGAACTGGACGGTGTTATTGATTCGCAGATGCTGTGGACGTTTTGGAAGAGCAATGCTAAAGGAATAAATTATTCTTTCTTTACTTCTATTTATTCCTCCCATCAGTTTTTGATCAGTCAAACGGCTAGGCTGACATAGGCATTAGTTTAAGCGTTGCAAAGTTTGACCGATAGCTTAAAGGAAGGCGTAACGATTTCGATTGCGCAATCGTAATTTAGGGATCTTTTCGGCAATTGAAATCGTATTAAAAGCAATCGCTATATTGGAAATCGAAATCGGAATCACATCAAAAGGAATCGACGGAGTAGTTGCTTCAGCAAACGTTCACCTCTAATTAGATAAATATTGAGTTCATACAGTAACTTTCGGAGAACCTTTGAAATTTTCCAGCTGCCGTCTTCTATACTCGGCACCTAATGCGCACCCGAATTTGTTCAGGAAGCGGACAATCACAATTGTCAACTTCGTATTGTTACGAGTACGGTAGCTTACTGAATAAAATCACTAGAGAGGTGCAAGCAGGCGACGCTCGTTGAAAGTCAAAGAATTCCATTAAGTCTGTTGAACAGACAATGGAACGTAATATTTGTCGCCGCAGATCAATGGAAGTGTAGGACTTTGCAAATTTTGCCTGGTTTATTAAATCAACAGGCGTCCGCTTCCGGTTGGTAGCTGCAAACATATGAACTAAGTGCAGATGGAGGAAATTACACGTTTTATGGATGGGTTGGAAGGGAAAAATGTCATGACGCCGACCGGACACAACGTAACATTTGGAGCTGTAATTGATCATTTATTATGAGTGAATGTGGGCGAGTTGACAATTGAGCGCCGTTGCCGTAGTTGAGTGAATGTAATGGTGACTTGGCGACCGTATCTGCTGTAGGGCTGACTTTGCAATTAATCATAATTCGCTCACCGTGAATGGGATATGACGTATTTGCCGCTTGCCTGTTTACGCTAGAATTGCTTCCGTTGCACGTAATGCAAATTAATCTACTCTATTATTCCTGGGTTAAGAAGTAGCAAATGTCATATCGTGGTATAGAAATTTGAAATTTGGGGGCAGATATGAACTCGAACAATAATGGATTTAAATATGAGCGACAAGCGTCTAAACCAGTAGCAAAATTAACCATTGCCATGCAAATGGTAAATGCTCTTCTAAAATTTACATTGAAAAGCCGTTACTACTGCTTTTCGTTCGATTCGACGAAAGGCTGCATTTTAAGCACGTTTTATTCTTATTTCATTAGACGCTCCGTTTCCTTCAACAGAAATTATCAATACAGTCAGATCACAATTAATTCGAATTAGGGCATCGGCATATCACGTAGAGAACCTGCTTTGATCACAATTTCGGGAATAACAATAGTAAGAACATGGTGCGAGCAAACAGTGATCGAGAATGGATCGGTAACATAATCATATTCAAAGTTGTCTATAGGTTGTGAAACACTTTAGTTCACGTTGAAGCTTAGCGCTGCATATTGTTAAAAATTACTTAGCCTTAGGAAATGATTACATGATATTTGAGCGCTAGTTATAACAATCAGCTTCGAAAATGTATTGTAGTCGCACTAATATCATACTTTTGTATTAGCGCATATTCTGACATTTGCAATACGAATTTATGCAAAAGAGTAATACTAATACGACCCTGACATCCTATGACCTTTAAATCCCGATACTTTACCGAGTTCACAGCTATGACGCAGACTTTGTACACTTGTACTAATGAAAGAAAGCAATTATCAACATGGAAGCAACTGGCATTGAATTATTGCACATATTCAATATAGCAATTCTCCTCAATATAGTAAATTTGAGGAAAATCGCGATATTAAGCACTAAATAATCATACAAGGTTGAGTTCGTAGTAAACAGAATTAACGTTGGCGACAAGAGATGCGCCAGTGTCGATTAGTCTTTTGGCGATGTATTGGCAAGTAATGGAGGTGGAGCTGACGACGATGACGTTGTAGCCCATACAGTACTGTAGCTTGGCGCAGTATCTGGCGCAGTCGCGACGCGTCGCCTTGCCTGTTTGAGTCAGCCATACTGTTGCTGGACTAGTGTAGCCCGCATAGGCCGTGTACGTCGCCTTCATTCGCGATGTCGCTGAAAATGATTGCTGTACTTCTATTCGCTCTTTTCATTTACTACCGGCTAATCTATTCTGAGCTATCAAACGATTTTCCCAGTCACCATCTAGTTTTGTCTCCTGCACGTTTGTGCAACAGTAAGTTGTGATTTGTTAGTTCAATTGTGATCGCACGGAATTCAAATTTCTGTGAAAATAAAGAACATTGTTAAGCGAAATTTTAGGTCCGTGGCTTTTCTTGCGAATATTAGATATAAATTTCTTGCGAATATTAGATATAAAAAAGAATATGGTTTTACTATAGGATATAGACACGTGCATACGAGATCTTTGCGCTTTAAGATTATTTCATTGGTACTTACACTGTTCGCAAATTGGAATGCCATTGTCGTCACTAAATTCCATCTGTTCGTTAGCTTGAATCGTGAATGGTTGGTAGCTGCCGATTCTGATGAAAAGTGCACTGAGTAGGTAGCCCCAGTCGTCGACGAGGGAAATATATTGAGCTTTCTGAAAACAGGCAGCAATTATGTTAAAACAGGATCGAGCGAGGTTCATTTTTTTTGGAATTGCACCGTATTTCTCTTAGAACGCGCAAGCTGTTATGCCTTTTAAAATAAACCCGATAATTTGTGAGGCTGTTTTAGCGAAAGGGAAACCTATAGCTAACATAATATTGAAAGCCTAATTTACTGTTACTAATTCTTTTCAAGTATAAGATGCCAGGCTTTAGTGATGTTTTAGTTACATACTTGAAAAGTGTTAGAAGTGTAACCACAATTTATCTTAAAATTCACAAGAGAGCATTATAAATTTTTCATTTTAATACCACCGAACTGACAAATTTCAGGAGTATGTTAGATAATCTCAGCGACTTCGTGATTTCGTTAAAATGCTTCTTTAGAAATTGTTTGTAGCAAGTATAGTGACTTCGCAGTAGCGACCGCTTAAGCTTTTATATATTGATGATTTTAGAGAATATAACTAATTTCTCACTAGTTCAAAGGGGAGTGTAGCTGAAGTACTCAGTTTCCAGTGAGTAGACGAGCCATCATCTAGATAGTGTGCACTGTCTTTATACAGGCCGAGGTGACATACATTATTGCCGTTCTGCAAGTAAGAAATTCATGACGGAACGCATATGATGTAAAAATGTGTAAAGAAAAAAGGGGATTAGTATAGCTGTCGAATTATTAAAAATAAAAAACATTCATCCTAATGTCGTTATTTTTTTCTTATGCCCCTTCCAGAAAGAGATTACACGATCATTCTTCATACATCTATTTGTAGACTCAAAATTTGTCGATCAATAAGAGAGGAATTGACATTGAAATAGGAAACGCTGATCGTGAGCCTATCAGTTTTGACTTTTTGCGATCCTAAATTAATAATCTATTAGAGTCGCAGTGAAAACAGGGATTTGTTAACGAAAATGAAACTTATCTTTGTAGATTACAGAACTCTGCATTAATAACTTCGAAGATCTTTTCCTCAACAGAAATTTGCACTCTTTAGGGCAATAAGCATGATTTATAAGGTCAAAGACATCTTAGATTTCTTTTACTGATATAAGGATTGCGATTGTACTTCTCGGTATATTTTAAAAGAAGAAGGGAGGTACATATTTTCGCTGCGACTGATGCTCATCAAACGAGAGTCCCCGTTAAAATTGACTGACCGTGACTGATGCCGCTTTCCATGCGAGGATTTTGGCTCGGTCGTCGCTGTTGTACACATGCGCTAAGTAGCCACCTTGCGCGACGCAGTAGTCCATCGCCGATGTCCAGGAAATGGCCGAGCTAGTCGGCATCCAGAGACATCTTCTACTATTCTGGAGCCATAGTACTGGATCGGTCGTTGTTACCGATGAACAGATGCTGTGGACGTTGTGGAAGAGCAATGCTGAAGGAATAATTTGCTATTTCTGTACTCTTATTCTTCCTTCTGATTAACTCTTGGTCTTTTATACTACTAAGCTGACATGGACATTAGTTTAAGCGTTGGGAGGTTTGGCCGATGGCTGAGAGGAAGGTATACTATTCCGATTGCGCCATCGTTATTAAGACATCTTTTTCGGGAATTAAAATCGTATTATAAGCAATCGCTCTATTGCAAATCGAAATCGGAATTACATCAAAAGGAATCGACGGAGTAGTTGGTTCGGCAATCGTTCACCTTTGCTTCGGGGTTTACTGGGCATATACAGTAACCTTCGGAGAAGCTTTGGTCTCTCTGGCTCCCATACTCAATACTCGGCACATAACGCCCGTCCGAATATGTTCAGGAAGGGGACAATCACAATTGTCAACTTTATATTGTTACGAATACGGTAGCTTACGAAATAGAATCAGTAGAGAAGTGCTAGCAGGCGACGTTCGTTGAAAGCAAAAGAATTCCATTATGTCTCTTGTATGCACAATCGAACGTAATATTTATCGTTGCGGTTCAGTGGAAGTGCAGGACTGTAAATTTTGCTCAGTGTTTAAAACAAGAGACGTCCTCTTCCGATTGGTGGCTGCGAACCTAAGAACGAAGTAGAGATAGAGGAAGTGGCACGTTTTATAGATAAATTTGACGTAGGAAATGTCATGACGCCAACCGAACACAGCGTAACATTTGGTGATGTAATTGGTCATTAATTATGAATGATTGTGGACAAGTTGGCAATTGAGCTTCCGTTGTTGTAGTAGAGTGGAAGCGGTGGTCACTTGGCGACCGTAACTGCTTTAGAGCTGACTAGCAATCAATCATAATTCGCTCACTGCGAATCGAGTATGACGTATTTGCCGTTGGCCTGTTTACGCACAAATTGGTTCCGTTGCACGTAATGCAGATTATTTCAATTTATTATTTCTGAGTTAAGAAGTAACAAATGTCATATCGTGGTACAGAAATTTTCCAGTTGGGGGACAGATACCGTATTTATAATGGCAATAAGAAATAATGGCACACTAAGAAATAGTGGCACACGCAGAAATAGTGGCACAGGGTAGAGGGTGAATGAAACAATAGTGGCACAGGCGGAAATAGTGGCACATGTGCCACTATTTTTCACGTATTAACCGGGGTCAGGACTATCTCAGAGGCGATGATAGTGTTTGCGACTGTGATTCGGTGGTCTTTTAGCAACTGTAAACTGGAATTACCTAAAATGTANGCACACTAAGAAATAGTGGCACACGCAGAAATAGTGGCACAGGGTAGAGAGTGATTGAAACAATAGTGGCACAGTGCCATTATTTCTTAAAATACGGTATAAGCACGAATATCATCGAGTTCGAATCGAACGCATTGAATTACCTATCTATACCAGTTTTCGTAGCGAAAGTGGCTAACGTCTCTCACGCATTACTTTTTCCAGACATTGCAAGTACTAAAGACGGGCGCACTGTGCCGAACAACTGCGAGCACGAACATGAACGTCCAGTCGTCGCGATCTCATGCCATTTTCTCGCTGCAAATTCGACAGCAACGGCTAACCAAGTTTGAGGTCCGTTGTTTTTCTATTCATATTCGCTTTCAAAATATCGATATTGGTGTTGTGCAAAATGCAGTTATTTTAGTAGGTGAAATATCTTATTAGATAAGAATGATTGAACTAATTGATGGTATGATCGAATTAAATTATAGGCGTTTGGCTGCTTTATAAAGGAGTCTTTCATGTCGAATGGAAAATTTTATGACATGAACTGTTTTTGAATGCAATGCTTACATTTTGTGTCCTGCACGATTGTGTTTATTCTGAGCAGCGAGTTTTTGTTATGTATAGAGTATAAAAATGGAGGGTGCAAAAAATCTACAATTATTAGCGTTTCTTTTCTTTCTTTATGACCATTGCAAGTTTATTCTCAGGTCATAAGCTAGCATTGTCCTTAAAGCAGTTCTGATCGCCCACTAACTGTAGGCGTCCGACGACTGACTAATTCTGACTTAAGCGTCATTATCTTTTTCAGTTATTCGAAGGGAATGTTAAATATCTTTATTGCGAGCAGAATAGTTTATCGTATCTAACGTCACTTTATTCTTCATGGAAAGCAAATTTTAATTATTAAAAAGGGCAGCCGAATGACGTGTTTCCCCATTTTAGAGTAGCTGTTAACCTTCATTTGCACTCTTTTTCCAGTAAACAGATATTTAATTTATTCGCGCTGGTTCAAATGAGGAAGTGTTTGGAGAGAGCGTTGCAAGTTGCTGGTTGCAGCGTGTCAACAAGCTTATCGATTATTTTATCATTCGCTTATCTTTCCCACGTCTGTATCAATTACTTAAAGGGGAACTCCGGTCAAAAATTATTTTTTGATACGTTGTCAAGGCTGACGCGCTGATTCACGCTGCGTTTTCAGTTTTTTTAAATTCGACCTAGAAGTAGCACTTTTTGACCTCTAAAAAGGTGATTGTGTACAAAACATATCACTGGTGGGCAACTACCGTAGGCGGACAAAATGTAAACGTGTCGGAACCCTTTAGTGTGTATAATTGCGCGACGCCACTAGCCAACGACCCTCTTTAGGGCCAACCTT